>SJYC01008906.1:0-21196 GCA_006408675.1 Madoqua kirkii
TTTAAATACACAATATCTCTGTGAATAATGTTTTTTATTACTTTCACCTTATAAATGAGAAGATGGAAGTATAATGAAGCCAATTTGCCCAATCATAATACTAACTAATGATGAAGATGGAGTTTGAACCCAAGAAATCTGGCTTTAAAACCAACACTTTTAATAACTAGGCTAAGGGATTATTCATATTATATTCAAAATATTTTCATAAGACTAGTGATTAAATGAACTAAATGGAATGTCAGGCAAGATATACAAAAACATTTAAAATCCTTTTCCCTGGAAGAGAATGAATGGTATAAAATGTAATTGGCATTGTTAACTAAGCAAAATTAACAAATAGCCTGATTGTTACAAGTGGTATTAGGGAATACAAGTCACAGTGGCAATCTATGCTTTCTAGGCAAAGGGGACTGCAGAAAATGCAAGGGTTTAATGATCTGAATATGTGTGGGACTCTACCAAGAAAGCAGGACAGGTTCTACTCTGAGGAATTAATGTACTAAAGGGACTTTAATATATTCATACTGAGTAGTATTTGATAATGATTGCAGCCATGAAATTAAAAGACACTTACTCCTTGGAAGGTAAGTTATGATCAACCTACATAGCATATTCAAAAGCAAAGACATTACTTTGCCAACAAAGGTCTGTCTAGTCAAGGCTATGGTTTTTCCAGTAGTCATGTATGGATGTGAGAGTTTGACTATAAAAAAAACTGAGCACCGAAGAACTGATGCTTTTGAACTGTGGTGTTGGACAAGACTCTTGAGGGTCCCATGGATTGCAAGGAGATCTAACCAGTCCATTCTAACGGAGATAAGTCCTGGGTGTTCATTGGACTGATGCTAAAGCTGAAAAGCCCATGCTGTGACACCTCATGTGAAGAGTTGACTCACTGGGAAAGACTCTGATGCTGGGAGGGATTGGGTGCATGAAGAGAAGGGAATGACAGAGGATGAGATGGCTGGATGGCATCACCGACTCAATGGACGTGAGTTTGAGTGAACTCCTGGAGTTGGTGATGGACAGGGAGGCTTGGCGTGCTGCAATTCATGGGGTCACAAAGAGTCGGACATGACTGAACGACTGAACTGAACTGAACTGTTTGATAGATATAGAAGTGTATGTAAGTTATGGAGCAAGATAACAAACTTCAGTAAAACCATCACAAATTTAACTAGAAAATTAATAATAGCACTGAAATGAGTCATGTGTAGTTCTTCTATCCTATCGTATTACCTTCTTATTTGCTCTGAATGATGGATTATAATTTCCTTGCATTTTTGAAACAATATAATAAGATTAAACAAAATAGTTTAATTGTGCTTGTTTCAGAGTTTTACATGATATTTAAACTTCTGAAATATGCTATTATGTATTTATTGAAGTATAATTTATTTACAATATTGTACTATTTTACGGTACACAGTATATGTACCTATATGTATTGCTCACCTATTTTATATAAAGAAGTTTATTTCTGTTAATCCCATGCCCTTAATTTGTCCCTGTTTCCTCTTCTTGTTCCTCTTTCTTTTGGTAATCACAATATTGTTTTCTATTGGGTGAATCTGCTTTTGTATATAATTTATTTGTATATGTGACATAATATTTTAATCTATCTTTACCTAAATGCAATTTCATGAAGTATAATATTCTATAACACTATCCACATTGTCAGTAATGGTAGTATTTTATTCCCAATTTATAGCTGAGTAATATCCTACTATATATCACACTTGTTAATCCAGTCTTCTGTAGGTGGGGCTTTGGGTTGCTTCTATGTCTTTATTATGATCAAAGCATGTATATTTTTGAATTAGTGTTTTTGTTTCTTCTGGATATACAACCAAGAGTGGGATTGCTGGATTATATGGTAGTTCAATTTTTAGTTTTTAAAGAAAACTCCATACTGTTTTTCATAGTGGCTGCACCAATTTACATTCTCACCAATAGTATATAAGGGTTCCCTTTTCCCCATATCCTCTACAACAATTATGATTTGCATACTTTTGATGATAATCATCCCGACAAGTGTTAGGTCAGAATCCTCACTGTGGATTTATTTTATGTTTCTAGCAACAGTTAGAAGTGGACATGGAACAATGAACTGGTTCCAGATAGAAAAAGGAGTACATCAAGGCTGTGTATTGTCACCCTGCTTATTTAACTTCTATGCAGAGTACATCATGAGAAAGGCTGGGCTGGAGGAAGCACAAGTTGGAATCCAGATTGCTGGTAGAAACATCAATAACCACAGATATGCAGATGACACCACCTTCATGGCAGAAAGTGAAGAAGGACTAAAGAGCCTCTTGATGAAAGTGAAAGTGGAGAGTGAAAAAATTGGCTTAATCCTCAACATATGAAAAACTAAGATCATGGAATCTAGTCCTGTCACTTCATGAGAAACAGATGGGGAAACAGTGACTGACTTTATTTTTCTGGGCTCCACAGATCACTGCAGATGGTGATTGTAGCCATCAAATTAAAAGACACTTGCTCCTTGGAAGGAAAGTTATGACCAACCTAGACAGCATACTAAAAAGCGGAGGCATTACTTTGTCAACAAAGGTCCATCTAGTCAAGACTATGGTATTTCCAGTGGTCATGTATGGATATGAGAGTTGGACTGTAAAGAAAGCTGTGCACTGAAGAATTGATGCTTTTGAACTGTGGTGTTGGAGAAGACTCTTGAGAGTCCCTTGGACTGCAAGGAGATCCAACCAGTCCATCCTAAAGTAGACCAGTCCTGGGTTTTCATTGGAAGGACTGATGTTGAAGCTGAAACTCCAGTACTTTGGCCACCTCATGCAAAGAGCTGACCCACTGGAAAAGACCCTGATGCTGGGAAAGATTGAGGGCAGGAGAAGGGGACGACAGAGGATGAGATGATTGGATGGCATCACCAACTCAGTGGACACGGGTTTAAGTGGACTCCGGAAGGGGAGTTGATGATGGACAGGGAGGCCTGGAATGTTGTGGTTCGTGGGATTGCAAAGAACTGGATACGACTGAGCAACTGAACTGAACTGAATGACTGGCAATGTTCAGCATATTTTCATGTGCCTATTCACCATCTCTATGTCTTTGGGACAAGCTGATTTTCCTGTCCAGTTTTCACTGATTCTTTTTTAAATAATTATTTGTATGAGCTGTTCCTATTTTTCTGAATATTAACTCGTTAGTTATATTATTTGCAAATATTTCTCGCATTCCATATTTTTTGTTTTCATCTTGTTGATAGTTTCTTTTGCTGTGCAAGAGCTTCAAAGATTAATGTCTTATTTGTTTGTGTTTCTATTTATTTTGCCTTAGGAGATTAAGCCAAGAAATTATTGCTACAGATTATGACAAATAGTTCTCCCTCTATGTGCTCTTCTAGGAGTTTTATATTTTCATGTCTTTATTTATTTTTTAGAAATATTTTGAATTTTCATACAGTGTGAAGAATATTGCAATCTTACTGTTTTAGATGCAACTGACCAGTTTTCCTAGCACTGCTTATTTGAAAAACTGTCTTTTATCCATTGTATATTCCTGTCTCTTTTGTCAAAGATTGCTTGACCATTGACCTGTGGGCTTATTTCTGGGTTCTCTATTTTGTTTCATTAATTTCTGTATCAGTTTTTATGCCAGTACTGTGCTGCCTTGATTATTGTAACTTTGTAATATAGCCTGAATTCTGAGAAAGTTACACTTCTCATTTTGTTCTCTCCCAGGATTGCATTGGCAATTCTTAATCTTTTATGCTTCCATAGAAATTATATGATTATTTGTTCTAGCTCTGTAAAAACTGAGTATTTTGATAGAGATTACTTTAAATTTGTAAATCACTTTGGGTACTATGATCATTTTAATATTTCTTCCAATCAAAAAGCACAGGATATATTTTTTCATCTCTTTATCTTTTTTTTTAAAATATTTTCAATCTCTTCAGTTTCTTTCATCAGTGTTTTATAGTTTTAGAATACAGGTCTTTCATATCCTTGGTAAAATATATCCCTCAGTATTTTAGTGACTTTAAATGGGATTTTAAAACATTCTCTTTCTGATATTTTATTATTGTGTATAGAAATGCAACACATTCCTGCAAATTAATTTTACATTTTGCTATCTTCCTGAAATTTTCTTAATTCTAAGAGTTTTTAGTTTTAGGTGAAGACTTTCTAGTTCTCTTTATAGAGTGTCATGTCATCTATAAATGGTGATAATTTTCTCTTCCCTTCCAATATGGATACTTTATATATATATATGTGTGTGTGTGTGTGCGTGTGTGTGTGTGTGTGTGTGCGCGCGTGCGTGCACACGTGCACTATGGCTAGAACTTCATTAAATAGAAGCATTGCAAGTGGATTTTTCTGTCTTGTTCTGAAATCTAGTGGACAGGTTTTCAACTTTTCACTGTTGAGTATTATGTGGGCTCTGGGTTTATTATATTGTACCTGATGCCTCAGATGGTAAAGAATCTGCCTGTAATGCAGAAAACACGAGTCTGATCCCTGGGTAAGGAAGATCCTCTGGAGAAGGGAATGGATATCCACTCCAGTATTCTTGCCTGGAAAATTCCATGGACAGAGTAACCCGGCAGGTTACCGTCATGGGGTAGCAAAGAGTGAGACACTACTGAATGACTACACTTTCATTTTTGTGTTTGAGTTCATTATATTAAGGTATGTTCCCTGTATTCCCACTTTGATAAGAGCTTTTATCATGAAATTTTTCAAAATGCTTTTCTGTTCCTATTGAGATTATCATGTGGTTGTTGTATTTTCTTTTACTAATATCATGTATCACATTGTTTAATCTATATATATTGAACCATCCTTTTTGCCATGAAGTTAATCCAACTTGATTATGGCATATGACCTTTTAAAGTATTGTTGGATTTGCTATGTTAATATTTTGTTGAGGATTTTTACATATATATTCACCAAGGATATTGACCTGTAATATTCTTTTTTATAGTGTCTTTGTATGGTTTTGGTATCAGAGTAATAGTGGACTCATAAAATGAATTTGCTAGATTTCCCTCCGCTTAAATTTTTGGGAACAGTTTGAGAAGGATAGGCATAATTTTTTCTTCATGTTCGGTAGCATTCCTCAAGGAAATCATCCAATTCTGGTCATTTTTTTTCATGTGTGCTCAGTCACTCTGTGATGTATGACACTATGATCTGAAGCCATCTAGACTCCTTAGTCCGTGGGATTCTCTTGGCAATAATACTGGAACGGGTTGCCATTTCCTCTACCAAGGGTCATTTGTTTGCTGAGAGTTTTAAATTTACAGATTTGATTTCTCTTATAGTGATTTCTGCTTTTCCTTGACTCAGTCTTTATTGGTTATATGCTTCTAGAAATATGTGTATTTCTTATAGGTTGTTCAATTTAGTGGCATATAACTTTATAATATTCTCTTATGATTTTTGAAGTTCTGTGATATCAGTTATTATTTCTATTTCATTACTTATATTGTTTATTTGGGTACTCTCTTTTTTCTTCTTGGTGAGACTGACCAAAATACATATTTTGTGTGTCCTGCAGCTGATTATCTGTTTCCTTCATTAGGTTGGGAAAGTTTTTAACCATATTTTATTTAAAAACATTTTTGATTCCTTTCTTTCTCTCTCTCTCTTTTCTGGAAATCTTATAATGTGCACAGCCCACTTTATATTATCCTATAGATCTCCTATGTTGCATTCTATTTTTTTAACTTTATTTTAATTTACAATACTGTATTGGTTTTGCCATACATTGACATGAACCCACCATGGGTGTATACGAGCTCCCAAGCTTGAACAGCCCTCCCACCTCCCACCCCATATCATCTCTCTGGATCATCCTCGTGCACCAGCCCCAAGCATCCTGCATCCTGTATCGCACATAGACTGACGCTTTGTTCCTTACATGATAGTGTACATGTTTCAGTGCCATTCTCCCACATCATCCCACCCTCTCCCTATCCCTCAGAGTCCAAAAGTCCATTCTATACATTTGTGTCTCTTTTGCTGTCTCACATAGAGGGTTTATTGTTACCATCTTTCTAAATTCCATACATAGGTGTCAGTATACTGTACTGGTGGTTTTCTTTCTGGCTTACTTCACTCTCTATAATCGGCTCCAGTTTCATCCATCTTATTAGAACAGATTCAAATGTATTCTTTTTAATGGCTGAGTAATACTCCTTTGTGTACATGTACCACAGCTTTCTTATCCATTTATCTGCTGATGGACATCTAGGTTGTTTCCATGTCATGGCTATTATAAATAGTGCTGCAGTGAACATTGGGGTACATGTGTCTCTTTCAATTCTGGTTTCCTTGGTGTGTATGCCCAGCAGTAGGATTGCTGGGTCATAAGGCAGTTCTATTTGCATTTTTTAAAGGACTCTCCACACTTTTCTCCATAGTGGCTGTACTGGTTTGGATTCCCACCAACAGTGTAAGAGGATTCCCTTTTCTCCACATCCTCTCCAGCATTTATTGCTTGTAGACTTGTGGATTGCAACCATTCTGACTGGTGTGAAGTGGTACCTCATTGTGGTCTGAATTTGCATTTCTCTGATAGTGAGTGATGTTGAGCATCTTTTCATGTGTTTGTTAGCCATCTATATATCTTCTTTGGAGAAATGTCTATTTAGTTCCTTGGCCCACTTTTTGTTTGGGTCATTTATTTTTCTGGAATTGAGCTGCATAAATTGTTTGTATATTTTTGAGATTAGTTGTTTGTCAGTTGCTTCATTTGCTATCGTTTCTCCCATTCAGAAAGCTCTTTTTTCAGCTTGCTTATAGTCTCCTTTGTCTTTTTGTTTGCTGTTCTGATTAGATTATTCTCATTATTCTGTCATCCAACTTGTATTCTGTGTCATTTACTTGACTACTCATTGTTTCTAAGGGAGAGAGCAATGGCGACCCATTCTAGTACTCTTGCCTGGAAAATCCCATGGACAGAGGAGCCTAGTAGGCTACAGTCCATGGGGTCATTAGGAGTCAGACACAACTGAGAGACTTCACTTTCACGTTTCACTTTCATGCATTGGAGAAGGAAATGGCAACCCCCTCTAGTATTTTTGCCTGAAGAATCCCAGGGACGAGGTAGCTTGGTGGGCTGCCGTCTCTGGGGTCAGACAGAGCCAAACATGACTGAAGTGATACAGCAGCGGCAGCATTGTTTCTAAGTGATTTTTATCTCAGAAATTGAACTATCATTGTTGTTTGGGTCTTTTTTATAGTTTCTAATTCCATGTTAATATGATTTATGTTTAATTATCCAAAGAAAACATACAGATGGCCAAAAGGTATACAAAAAAAGATGCTTATTATTGTAATTAGTACAGAAATGCAAGTTAAAACTACATTGAGGTATCACCTTAGAGAAAAGGGAATTTTCCTACACTGTTGATGAAATGTAAACTGGTACAACCATTATGGAGAATAGTATGGTGGTTCCTTCAGAAAATAAGAAATAGAGTTTTCATATAATCTGGTGGTCTCACTACTGGGCATTTATCTGGAAAGATAAAAGCTGTAATTTAAAAAGTTACCTTTAACCCAATGTTCATAGAAACACAACTTATAGTAGCCTCACCAACTCAATGGACATGAGTCTGGGTAAACTCCAGGAGTAGGTGATAGACAGGGAGGCCTGGCATGCTGTGGTTCATGGGGTCACAAAGAGTCAGACACGACTAAGCGACTGAACTGAACTGAACTAAGACATAAATATAAGCTAAATGTCCATCAAATGTTGAATGGATAAATATACCAAATATACAGTATGTATAATTGTATTATATACAATAGAATATTATTCAGCCATAAAAAATGAAATAATGCCATTGTCAGCTACATGGATGGACCTAGAAATTATTATACTGAGTAAAGTAAGGCAGAAAGAGAAAGGTTAATACCCTATGATATCACTTATATGTGGAATCTAAAATATGATAAATGAAAACTTACCTCAAAAACAGACACAAACTCACACACACATGGAGAATATTTTTATAATTTCCAAAGCAGAGGAGAATTTAGGGAGGCATTAGATTATGAGTTTGGGTCTAGCACATGCAAAGTATTGCACGTGTAGAATAGTTAAACAACATGGTCCTATTGCGCAGCACAAGGGACTGTATTCAATATCCTATGATACATCATTATGGAAAATCATTTTAAAATAGGTGTTTAGATCAATTATCTCTCTTAATTCCATTAGCATTTTTATTACCAAAGTTTGAACTCATAGTCTGTATACTGATTATCTGTTTAATTATTTTTTCTCTTGCTTTTTCAATTGAAAGTATCTCCTCTACCTTTTATTTTACTTATTTTCTCTGTTATTTATCAACTTAGGTAAAGCAGTTACCTATTGTGATCTTGAAAGTGTATTGTTATATGGGAATATCTTTATATTCCAAATTGGGAAAGGAGTATGTCAAGGCTGTATATTGTCACCCTGTTTATTTAACTTATATGCAGAGTACATCATGAGAAATACCAGGCTGGATGAAGCATAAGCTGTAATCAAGATTGCAGGCAGAAATATCAATAACCTCAGATATGTAGATGACATCACCCTTATGGCAGAAAGTGAAGAAGAACTAGAGTCCCATTGATGAAAATGAAAGAGGAGAGTGATGAAGCTGGATTAAAGCTCATCATTCATAAATGAACACCATGGCATCTGGCTCCATCACTTCATGATAGATAGATAGGGAAACAATAAGAATAGTGACAGGCTTCATTTTCTTGGGCTCCAAAATCACTGCAGATGGTGATTGCAGCCATGAAATTAAAAGAGGCATGCTCCTTGGAAGAAAAGTTATGACCAAACTAGACAGTGTATTAAAAACAGAGGCATTACTTTGTCAACAGGTGTCTGTCTAGTCAAAGCTATGTTTTTTCCAGTAGTCATATATGATGTGAGAGTTTGACCATAAAGAAAGCTGAGCGCTAAAGAATTGATGTTTTTGAACTGTGGTGTTAGTGAATACTCTTGAAAGTCCCTTGGACAGCAAGTCCAGTCAAACCTAAAGAAAATCACCCTGAATATCCTTTGGAAGGACTGATGCTGAAACTGAAGCTCCAATGCTTTGACCACCTTATGGGAAGAGTTGACTCATTAGAAAATACCCTGGTTCTAGGAAAGATTGAGGGTAGGAGATAAAGGGAAAACAGAGGTGATAGCAGCTAGCGTACCCTGAGAAAAGGTGTGACTGGCATCCACATCACCTTGATGGGAGTGTCTCTAGTGTTGAAGAAACTAGAACCTGTGCAATGTGTGAGGTGAAACTTGTTCTCTGCTCAGTGGCAGTCACGGTCTTGTCTCAGGTTGGTTCTGCTCCCATATTACTGGAGACGATCCCCTTAGGTTCAGGCTAAAGGTGACTCTCTTCCCTTTAATTGTGTGTTTTTCATTATTTGCACACTAGAACTTTTGCCCTAATGGAGGAGAGTGCTAGTGTAAGGTTTATATACTTACAGGTATGATGTAGATCTGTGGCTCCTCTCAGACACAGTCCAAGGTCGCATCTACTTCCCTGTTGTCCTCCCAGACACAGGGCAAATTTATGGTATGGAGCAGGTGGGGCTGGAGTATTTTCTTGACTAACTATGAATCAGAGCTTTGTTTTCATGGAAAGTGAAGAGACTGCACCACCCTCAAAAGTCTGGGCTTCTGAGGGACTGTTTTGGTAATTACCAAAAATAGCCACCATCGTCCCACCTAGAAACCTCAGGTCCCAAGGGTAAACTTTGTATTTCTAGATTGACCTTATTGATAAGATCCGGCGTTTCTAGATACAGTGTGAAGCTGTAGTGTGGAATGAGTGAGATCTGAGTATTTACTCAGGTTGGTTTGGGGAGTGCAGTAGGGCTTCAGCTCCTGAGGTGGACTTTTCTCTGTCCTGTTTGATGGCAAGTGAGCAAAGATCCATGTATTCCTCCTCATCAGGCTTTCTTTCTGTCCTAACATTCTCCAAACATTCACAGGATCTTTTTTACTCTGCTTAGGACCCCTTGGACTGGGAAACTCAGTCTGTGGCTTGACCTGCCCACTCTTCCCAGGTCATCTTCTTTTTCCTTAGTTCCCTCCCAAGAGAAGGCAATGGCAACCCATTCCAGTACTTTGGCCTGGAAAATCCCATGGATGGAAGAGCCTGGTAGGCTGTAGTCCATGGGGTCACCAAGAGTTGGACACGACTGAGTGACTTCATTTTCAGTTTTCACTTTCATGCATTGAAGAAGGAAATGGCAACCCACTTCAGCATTCTTGCCTGGAGAATCTCAGGGACGGGGGAGCCTGGTGGGCTGCCGTCTATGGGGTCGCACAGGGTTGGATATGACTGAAGCAACTTAGCAGCAGCAGCTTTCCCTTCCCAGTGGCACAGTTCCTGAATAGATTTTTTTTCCCCTGTCCTACCAAATTATGTGGAAGTAGGAGTTTTTACCAACTTTATTTTGTAGGAATTCTTCTGTTAGTTTCTAGTTAATTTTCCATGAGATTTTTTCCCCCCATATAGATAAATTTTTAAATGTATTTGTGAGTTTGGAGGAAGCAATGAGCTCCAGATCACTTTACTTCTCCATCTTGATTTCCCTCCTTTTCCAATTTTATTTTTAAATTTTTCTATGGATGCTATGCAGGCACTAAATATTTTAATATAGTCTATATTTACAATTAATCTCAATGTAATACTTTTTTGCTGATATTTATTCAAACAAAGAATACAAGCTGCATCCCTCTCTTCCTTTTTACTTTTCTTCCTACATACCTTTACAATCATGGTTTATCTAAGAAAATTTTATCATGGTCCCTGTGGTTAGTGGTAAAGGTCTTATATAAGCATATAAGATATATAAATATCTAAGTGGTAAAGATCTAATATAAAGCATATAAGATCTGCCAGATCTACCTCCTACCTCTAAACAATGCACATTGTAAATATCTCAATTCACTTTTTACTTCATTCTCTCAACCTTCTCAGCTCACTCCAAGGAGGCTAGTTTTTGCTCCACACTTCTGTTTCAAGCTTCTGACTCTCCTTTCACTTTTAACACAGCATCCCTTCTAATTACACAGCTTTTTCTCTTCTACTGTCAGCAAAATCTTGAAAAGCAGTAGGCGTTCACTGCATTTCCTCAGCTTTCCTTCATTCTTAAGCTTCCTGAAGTTTGATCTCTCTCCCCAGCCACACAGGTGAACCTGTTCTTATGAAGCTTTAATGATGGTCTCCATCCAGTGGAAAATGTTCAGTGTTTACAGCTTCTGGTTTCTCTAACACATTAGACTCTGTTGAACACTTTATGTGTTTTGGTATTTCTGTTCTATTGCCTTCACTATTTCCATGCCTTCCTGAGCATGTAGTTCCATACTTTTAACCACTTATTATATGTTTTCTTCTGAAATTTTCCTCCTCTTTCCACTCTGTAATTGTGATTATTTCCATGTTTCTATCCTTAATCTATTTTCCTTCACATGTTCTCCTTGTGTAATTTTTTCCATTTTCATGTTTGTATATATATATATATATATTTTAGTGTAGAGTTTTAAGACACGTTTTTTCTGCATGCAGATATATATAGTATATCTTTCCATTTCTCCTTTGTCTTTCACTTCTCTTCTTTACTCAGGTATTTGTAAGGCCTCTTCAGACAACCTTTTTGCATTTTTTTCTTGGGGATGGTCTTGATCACTGGCTCCTGTACAGTGTCAGGACCCCTCAGTCCATAGTTCTTCAGGCATTCTGTCTCTCAGATTTAATCCCTTGAATCTATTTGTCACTTTCACTATATAATCATAAGGGATTTGATTTAGGTCATACCTGGAAGGTCTAGTGGTTTTCCCTACTTTCTTCAATTTAGGTCTGAATTTTGCAATAAGGAGTTCATGCTCTGAGCCACAGTCAGCCCTTGATGATAAAAATTTATCCATTTTAATGATTTAAGTACCTGAAATTCTTGAAAAAATATAATAATGTCCCACTACTTACAGAATCATCTTTCTTTCAGGCACATCACACATAATGAACCCTTATTATGTTCAATGTACATACTTACATCAAGAAATTTCACATATTTTTTACTCATTATTTTTTTTTACAGTATTACTCTTATTAAATCTTTACTACAGTCCTTCAAGAAAGGGTTAATTATTCCCATTGGCTTTCCTGGTGGCAGAGACAGTAAAGACCTGGATTTGATCACTGGGTGAGGAAGACACACTGGAGAAGGGAATAGCTACACACTCCAGTATTCTTGTCTGGAAAATCCCATTAACAGAGGACCTTGGTGTGGTCCATGGGGAGGCAAAGAGTTAGATGCGATTGAACAACTAAGCACACATTCTCATTGTCATTAAAAAACAAACAAACAAACAAACAACAAAGCCAATCTCAAGCTCAAAGAATGCCAGTAAATTTCCCAGATATAACCTTGCTGATTAATGACAAGACAAGATTGAGAAGTGAGATTTTTATGATTCCATAGTTTATAACCTTTCCATTATCAATTTTACCTTCCTAGTTTCGATGCTCAAAGGGCTTACATTCTTGCTAAGTGGCTGGTATATATAAAAGTCTGACATTCAAAAGTATAAATCATAAACTACCCCTTAACTGATCCCTGCATAATCACACTCATTTCAACTTTCAAACTTTTTTTTGCCATGGGAAAAGTGAAAAATTATTCAAAGTCTATCCAAACTTAAGTCACTTGTCCATCTTTATTATGAAGCTTTCTTTGGATCTTGCTATCAATATTGAGTGCTGCTTTCCAATTTTGACACTTCACAAAATTTTTCTTTCAGTTCAAATTCCAGAATTCTCTCTTTTGTTTCTCCATAATTTCTTATTTACTTGAGGGAGATCTCAAGTATAGTTAAGAGCCTGTGGTGGTTAAAAACTAGGGCTTTGCTGCTGTATGTATATATATTAGCATTAGCAGAGAACTTCTACTCATAAATATATTCTTAATTTTATTGAATTTAAAGTTGAACTGAATTGCTTTGTGACATATATTAATGCTATATAATGAAGAGAAAGCTTAGTAATATAAAAATAATTCTGGTATGCAAAGAAAGCAACAAATGATTGATTATACAAATTTGTAAGAGAAAGTATTTTTGCAGCTATTCCAAGTTCAGTAAATCAAAAAATAGCTTGCCAGATGTGACTCCTACTTTTCTATAAAATTCATCATTTTCTACACGCATTTAAAACGAAGGAGCAGGCTCCGGGAATTGGTGATGGACAGGGAAGCCTGGCATGTTGCAGTCCTTGGGATCGCAAAGAGTTGGATGTGACTGAGCGACTGAACTGAACTAAACTAAAATGAAAGAAATAATTATACAAATAGCAACACAAAAAGAAAATTAGCCCTCGCTCCTATCATTTATCTATCTAATCATCAATATCTATCTATGTTTCAGTTCAGTTCAGTCGCTCAATCATGTCCGACTCCATCACCAACTTCCGCAGTTCACTCAGATTCACGTCCATTGAGCCAGTGATGCCATCTCATCCTCTGTCGCCCCCTTCTCCTCCTGCCCTCAATCCCTCCCAGGATCACAGTCTTTCCCAATGAGTCAACTCTTTGCATAAGGTGCCAAAAGTACTGGAGTTTCAGCTTTAGCATCATTCCTTCCAAAGAAATCCCAGGGCCGATCTTATTCAGAATGGACTAGTTGGATCTTCTTGCAGTCCAAGGGACTCTCAAGAGTCTTCTCCAATACTGCAGTTCAAAAGCATCAATTCTTCGGCACTCAGCCTTCTTCACAGTCCAACTCTCACATCCATACATGACTACTGGTAAAAACACACCCTTAACTAGATGGACCTTCCTTGGCAAAGTAATGTCTCTGCTTTTCAACATGCTATCTATAATGGTCATAACTTTTCTTCCAAGGAGTAAGTGTCTTTTAATTTCATGGCTGCAGTCACTATCTACAGTGATTTGGAGCCCCCCAAAATAAAATCTGACACTGTTTCCCCATCGATTTCCCATGGAGTGATGGGACCGGATGCCATGTTTTTTTTTTTTTTTTTTTTTTTCTGAATGTAGAGCTTTAAGCCACCTTTTTCAATCTCCACTTTCACTTTCATCAAGACGTTTTTTAGTTCCTCTTCACTTTCTGCCATAAGGGTGGTGTCATTAGCATATCTGAGGTTCTTGATATTTCTCCCGCCAATCTTGATTCCAGCTTGTGCTTCTTCCAGCTCAGCATTTCTCATGATGTACTCTGCATATAAGCAGAGTGACAATATACAGCCTTGATGTACTCCTTTTCCTATTTGGAACCAGGAATTCAATGTTGTTCCATGTCTAATTCTAACTGTTGCTTTTTGACCTGCATATTGGTTTCTCAAGAGGCAGGTCTGGTGGTCTGGCATCCCATTTCTTTGAGAATTTTCCACAATTTATTGTGATCCACACAGTCAAAGGCTTTAGCATAGTCAATAAAGCAGAAATACATGTGTTTTTCTGGAACTCTCTTGCTTTTTCCATGATCCAGCAGATGTTGGCAATTTGATCTCTGGTTCCTCTGCCTTTTCTAAAACGAGCTTGAACATTTGAAAGTTCACAGTTCATGTATTGCTGAAGAAATGGCTTAGAGAATTTTAAGCATTACTTTACTAGCATGTGAGATGAGTGCAATTGTGTGGTAGTTTGTGTACTCTTTGGCATTGCCTTTTTTGGGGGATTGGAATGAAAACTGACCTTTTCCAGTATTGTGGCCACTGCTGGGTTTTCCAAATTTGCTGGCATATTGAGTGTAGCACTTTCACAGCATCATCTTTCAGGATTTGAAACAGCTCAATCGGAATTCCATCACTTCTCCTAGCTTTGTTTGTAGTGATGCTTTCTGAGGCCCACTTGACTTCACTTTCCAGGACACACCTGAGAACGGACATTGAGTTGAGTTGAGAAAAAATTTAATTTCTGAAAAAATAGACATTTATATTACAATGATTTTGATGTTAATTCAGTAACAATAAATGATTGAAGATTATGTTATTGTAGCATTTTTAATAAACATAGGCTAAATGTTCAGCAAAACTTAAATTTTAAGTTAAACTTGATGGCTTTTAGAAGTAGCAACACTCCTTGGAAACTTCCCTGTCTCTTCGTTATTACTATATTAATTAATACTTAATCCCTCTGATGACAAACTCTCTCACTCTATACTATTTCTTGTACAGACAAAGCTCTACTTTGTTTCTATCACAGTATTTTTGTTGTTGCTCAGTCACTCAGTCATATCTGATTCTTTGTAACCTCAAACATAACAGCACACCAGGCTTCCCTGCCCTTCACTATCCTCCTGAGTTTGTTCAAATTCATGTCCATTGAATCAGTTTGTCATCCAAATACTTAATCCTCTGTCACACCCTTTTCCTCCTTCCCTCATTCTTTCCCAGTGTCTAATGAGCCAACTCTTCACACTGGTGGCTCTTCAGCTTCATCATCAGTTCTTCCAAGGAATATTCAGGGTTGATTTTCTTTAAGGTGGATTGACTGGTTTGATCTACTTATCCCCCAAGGAACCCTCAAGAGTCTTCTCCACTGCCACAGTTTGATACAATCAACTTTTCAGTGCTTGCTCAGCTTTTTTTATGACCCAACTCTCACATCTGTACATGACAACTGGAATTATATGCTTCCAAAATAATGTTTTCAGCTCAAAATTTTCACATAAAGTTATTTTAGTCACTACTTTATCTAAGAAACCTGGCCATATAAATCATGATTTAAAAATAATCTTTCTTATGTTCTCATGTATTGTCCACAGCCATACTTTATTACAGTAAATTTCATAACCTTGGTGTTTGTAAAATTCATGGAGATATTTGCAAAAATGCATGTCTCTAGCTTGTTTTCTCCTGGAAAAGGTCATGGAAACCTACTGCAGTATTCTTGTCGGAGAATCCCCAGGAACAGAGGAGCCTGGCAGACTATACAGTCTGTGAGGTCTCAGAAAGTCAGACATGACTGAACATCTAGGCACAGCCTGTATTCTAGAATTATCCAACAGTTCTTGGGGAAAGCTGATACATATGCACTTTAAATAAATATTCATCTTAATTCTGATACTGATAATATGATTTATTTATGGAACAAACAATGAGAAGCTCTTGTCCTTAATATTTACTCTTGATAACTCTTTCCAGGCTTAATATTTACTCTTGATAACAGTTTCTCAGACTCAGGCGAGGGATGGTGGAGTAAAAGGATGTGTGCTCATCTTCTCCTGGGAGAACTCCAAAATTACAACTCACTGCTGAACAACCATTGATAAGGAGAATGTTGGATCCCACCAAAAAAGTATACCCCCTGTTCAAGGGCAAAGGAGGACCCCCAATAAGATGGTGGGAGGGGCAAAATCAAGTTTAGAATCAAACACCATACCCATCAGAGATACTTGGAGGGCTCAAACAGAACCTTGTGCACACCAGGACCCAGAAACCCCACAGAGACTGAGCCAGACCTGTCTTTGAGTGTTTGAGTGTCTTCTGTAGAGGTACAGGTCAGCAGTGGCCTGCCACAGGGGCAGGGCTCTGGGTGCAGTAGATCTATGTCACACATGTGTGTCATGAGCCCTCTTGGAGGAGGTTGCCATTAACCTCATCACAGAGCTGCTGAGCAGATGACCCACAAACTGCAGAACAATTACAACAAAGAAATTCTCATACTGTTAAGAAAGTTATAGGAACCATAAAAGATTTCCCAACCTGGGTATCTGACAAAGGAACTGAGAACCCCAAGGCAATTTGACTTTGGAGGCCAGTGGGATTTGATTACAGAACTTACCCAGAACTGGGGAAACAGACACTTGGAGGGCACAAACAAAACCTTGTGCACACCAGTGGTCATGTACAGATGTGAGAGTAAGGCCATAAAGAAGGCTTAGCACTGAAGAATTAGTTGTATAAAGCTGTGATAGTGGAGTTTTTTGGAACCAGTACCCAGGAGAAAGGAGCAATGATTCCACAAGAGACTGACCTAGACTTGCTGTGAGTGTCCCAGAGTCTCCAGTGGAGGCATGGGTTGATGGAGGCTTGGTGCAGGGTCAGGGGCAGTGCGTGTACAGGACATTTTGAAGGAGGTCACCATTGTCTTCCTTATCTCCACCACAATTTCCTCTCAGGTCAAACAACAGGGAGGGAAAACAGCCCCATCCATCAACAGAAATTGGATTAAAGATTTACAGAACATGACCCTGACCATCAGAACAAAAACGTTTCCCCCTCAGTCAGTCGCTCCCATCAGGAAGTTTACAGAAGCCGCTTATCCTTATGAGAGGGCAGACAGGATGAAAACCACAACACAGAAAGCTAATCAAACTGATCACATAGAGCACAACCTTGCCTAACTCAGTGAAGCTATGAGCCATACCATGTAGGTTCACCCAAGATGCACGGGTCATGGTGGAGAGTTTTCACAATATGTAGTCAACTGGAGAAGGGAATGGACAACCACTTCAGTATTCCTGCCTTGAGAACCCCATGAACAGTATGAAGAGGCAAAAAGATAGGACACTGAGGATGAACTCCCCAGGTTGGTAGGTGCCAAATATGCTACTAGAGAAGAGTGGAGAAATAACTCGAGAAAGAATGAAGAGATGAAACCAAAGCAAAAGCAATGCCTAGCTGTGGATGTGATTGGTGGTGGAAGTAAAGTCTGATGCTATAAAGAGTAATATTGCATAGGAACATGGAATATTAGGTCCATGAATCAAGGCAAGTTGGAAGTGGTCAAACAGGAGATAGCAAGAGTGAACACTGGCATTTTTGGAATCAATGAATTAAAATGGACTGGAGTGGGAGAATTTAATTCAGATGACCATTATGTCTACTACTGTGGGCAAGAATCCCTTAGAAGAAATGGAGTAGCCCTCATATTCAGCAAAGGGCCCAAAATGCAGCACTTGGGTGCAATCTCAAAAATGATAGAATGAACTCTGTTCATTTCCAAGGCAAACCACTTAATATCACAGTAATCCGTCTTTTCCTAAGCCGTTAATGCTAAAGAAGCTGAATTTGAACTGCTCTATAAAGACCTACAAGACCTTCTAGAACTAACACTCAAAAAATGATGCCTTTTTCATCATAGGCGACTGGAATGAAAAAGTAGGAAGTCAAGAAATGCGTGGAGTAACAGACAAATTTGGCTTTGGAGTACAGAATGAAACAAGGCAGGCAGATTCTTTACAAACTGAGCTATCCAGGAAGTCCTTAACCATTCAGTTTTGCCAAGAGAACACACTGGTGATAACAAATACCATCTTCCAACAGCACAAGAGATGACTCTACACATGGACATCACCAGATGGTCAACACCAAAATCACATAGATTATATTCTTTGCAGCCAAAGATGGAGAAGCACTATACAGTCAGCAAAAACAAGGCTGGAAGCTGATTGTGGCTAAGATCATTAACTTCTTATTGCAAAATTCAGAGTTAAGTTGAAGAAAGTAGGGAAAACCACTAGCCCATTCAGTTATGAATGTGAAAGTCTCTCAGTCATGTAGGACTCTTTGTGACCCCAGATACTATATTATTTCAGTTCAGTTCAGTCACTTAGTCATGTCTGACTCTTTGCGACCCCATGAATTGCAGCACGCCAGGCCTCCCTGTCCATTGTCAATTCCTGGAGTTCACTCAGATTCACATCCATTGAATCAATGATGCCATCCAGCCATCTCATCCTCTGGCATCCCCTTCTCATTCTGCCTCCAATGCCTGCCAGCATCACAGTCTTTCCCAATAAGTCAACTTTGCATGAGGTGGCCAAAGAACTGGAGTTTCAGCTTCAGCATCATTCCTTCCAAGAAAATCCCAGGGTTGATCTCCTTCAGAATGGACTTGTAGGGTCTCCTTGCAGTCCAAGCAACTCTCAAGAGTCTTCTCCAACACTAAAGTTCAAAAGAATCAATTCTTCAGGACTCAGCCATCTTCACAGTCCCGCTCTTACATCCATACATGACCACTGGAAAAACTATAGCCTTGACTAGATGGGCCTTTGCTTCTCAATATGCTATCTAGGTTGGTCATAGATTTTCTTCCAAGGAGTAATCGTCTTTTACTTTCATGGCTGCAGTCACCATCTGCAGTGATTTTGGAGCCCCCCAAAATAAAATCTGACACTGTTTCCACTGTTTCTCCATCTATTTCCCATGAAGTGATAGGACCAGATGCCATGATCTTCGTTTTCTGAATGCTGAGATTTAAGCCAATTTTTTTACTCTCCACTTTTACGTTCATCAAGAGGTTTTTAGTTCTTCTTCACTTTCTGCCATAAGGGTGGTGTCATCTGCATATCTGAGGTTATTGATATTTCTCCCGGCAATCTTGACTCCAGCTTGTGTTTCTTCCAGTCCAGCGTTTCTCATGATGTACTCTGCATAGAAGTTAAATAAACAGGGTGACAATATGCAGCCTTGACGTACTCCTTTTTCCTGTTAGGAACCAATCTGTTGTTCTATGTCCATCCAGGTTAGAATACTGGAGTGGATAGCCTTTCCCTTCTCCAGAGGATCTTCCAAATGCAGGAACTGAGCCTAGGTCTCCAGCATTGTAGGTGGATTCTTTACCAGGTGAGCCAAAAGATAAGCCCAAGAATACCAAAAGGCATAACTTATCCCTTCTCAGGCAGATCTTCCCATCCTAGGAATCGAACTGGTGTCTCCTGCATTGCAGGTGGATTCTTTGCCAGTGGAGCTAACAGGGAAGCCCGAGACCATTTGGATATGACCTGAATCAAATCTGTTATGATTATACAGTGAAGTTAACAAATAGATTCAAGGGATTATATCTAATAGGAGAGTTACTGAAAAACTATGGACTGAGAGGTTAGTGACACTGAACAGGAGGCAGTGATCAAGATCATACCTAAGATAAATTTAAAAAGGCAAAACGGTTGTCAGAGGAAGCCTTACAAATATCTGAGAAAATAAGAAATGATAAAGACAAAGGAAAAAAAAAGATATATCCATTTGAATGTAGAGTTTCAAAGAATAGTGCTAAGAGATAATAATAATAATAATAACAACTTTACTCAGTGATCAATGCAAAGTTATAGAGGAAAACAATAGAGTGGGAAAGACGAGATTTTTTCAAGAAAATTAGCAATATCAAGGGAATATTTCACGCAAAGATGTGCACAATAAAGGACAGATATAATATGGCCCTAAGAGAAGCAGAAGATACTAAGAAAAGGTGGCAGGAATACACAGAGGACCTATACAAAAATGATTTTCATAACCCAGAGAGCCACATTGGTATAATCACTTATCTAGACTCAGACATCCTGGAATGTGAAGTCAAATGGACCTAATGAAGCATCACAAAGATTTCACGCAAAGATGTGCACAATAAAGGACAGATATAATATGGCCCTAAGAGAAGCAGAAGATACTAAGAAAAGGTGGCAGGAATACACAGAGGACCTATACAAAAATGATTTTCATAACCCAGAGAGCCACATTGGTATAATCACTTATCTAGACTCAGACATCCTGGAATGTGAAGTCAAATGGACCTAATGAAGCATCACAAAGAACAAATCTAGTGGAGGTCATAGAATTCCAGTTGAGCTATTTCAAATGCTAAAAGATGAACTGGAAAAGGTCAGTTTTCATTCCAATCTCAAAGAAAGACTAAGCCAAAGAATTTTCAAACTACCTCACAATTGCACTCATCTCACTCTCTGGCAAATTAATGATCAAAATTGTCCAATCCAAGCTTCAACATGAACTGAGAATGTCCAAATGTTCAAGTTGGATTTAATAAAGGTAGAGGAACCAGAGATCGATGTGCCAACATCTGTTGGATCATTGAAAAAGCAAGAGAGTTCCAGAATACTTCTGCTTTATTGATGTCACCAAAGCCTTTGGCTGTATAAATCACAACAAATTGTGGAAAATTCTTCAGGAGACAGAAATACCAGACCACCTAATCTGCTCCGTGAGAAATCTGTATGCCTGTCAAGAAGCAACAGTTAGAACTGGACATGAAAAACAGACTGGCTCTAAATAGGGAAACCAAGAGTGTCAAGGTTTTATGTTGTGACCTGCTTATTTAACTTATATGCAGAGTGTATCATGAGAAATGCCAGGCTGCATGAAGCAGAAGCTAACATCAAGACTGCTGGGAGAAATATCAATAACCTCAGATATGCAGGTGACACCACCCTTATT
>SJYC01008907.1:0-14811 GCA_006408675.1 Madoqua kirkii
TCAATCACCTCAGATATGCAGATAACACCACCCTTATGGCAGAAAGTGAAGAGGAGCTAAAAAGCCTCTTGATGAAAGTGAAAGAGGACAATGAAATAGTTGGCTTAAAACTCAACATTCAGAAAATGAAGATCATGGCATCTGGTCTCATCACTTCATGGGAAATAGATGGGGAAACAGTGGAAACAGTGTCAGACTTTATTTTTTGGGGCTCCAAAATCACTGCAGATGGTGACTGCCAGCCATGAAATTAAAAGACACTTACTCCTTGGAGGAAAAGTTATGACCAACCTAGATAGCATATTCACAAGCAGAGACATTATTTTGCCAACTAAGGTGCGTCTAGTCAAGGCTATGGTTTTTCCTGTGGTCATATATGGATGTGAGAGTTGGACTGTAAAGAAGGCTGAGTGCCAAAGAGTTGATGCTTTTGAACTGTGGTGTTGGAGAAGACTCTTGAGAGTCCCTTGGACTGCAAGGAGATCCAACCAGTCCATTCTGAAGGAGATCAGCCTTCTTTGGAAGGAATGATGCTGAAGCTGAAGCTCCAGTACTTTGCTCACCTCATGTGAAGAGTTGGCTCATTGGAAAAGACTCTGATGCTTGGAGGGATTGGGGGCAGGAGGAGAAGGGGACAACCTTGAGGATGAGATGGCTGGATGGCATCATGGACTCTATGGACGTGAGTCTGAGTGAACTCCGAGAGATGGTGATGGACAGGGAGGCCTGACATGGGGTCACAAAGTGTCGGACACGACTGAGCGACTGAACTGAACTGAACCCACAGTGTGGGAGACCTGGATTTGATCCCTAGGTTGGTAAGATCCCCTGGAAGAGGGCATGGCAACCCACTTCAGTATTCTTGCTGGGAGAATCCCCATTGACAGAGGAGCCCAGTGGGCTATAGTCCATGGTGTTGCAAAGAGTTGAGCACAGCTGAGGAACTAAGCACAGCACAGCACAGGGGGAAGGAGAGGAGGGCAATACAGTGGTGGAGGAGCAGGAGGTACAAACTACTGTGTGTAAGATAAGCTCAACGATGTACAACATGGGGAATGCAGCCCGTATTTTGTAATAACTGTAAGTGGAGTGTAACCTTTAAAAATTGTTTGAAAATATATATGGAAGAAAAACAAAAAGTACGGTTTTTTGGTGTGTAGTTTGTAATGTACACAATAAATTAGTCAAGTGTATGTGTATGTAATTAGAAAATAAATATACATTTGAGCCTTGAATAATGTGAGAATTAGGAGCACCAAACTCTCAGACAGTAAAAAATCCATGTATAACTTAAAAAAAAAGGTTATTTTTGGCTGTGCTGGGTCTTCTTGCTGCATGGGCATTTTCTATAGTTGCGGAGAGCAGGAGCTACTCTCCAGTTGCACTGTGCGGGCTTCAGATTGTGGTGGCTTCTCTTGTGGCAGGGCGTGGTCTCTAGGGTAGTCTGGCTTCAGCAGTTGCAGCTTGTGGGCTCAGTAGTTGCTGCTCTCGGGCTCTAGAGCCCAGCCTCAGTATTTGTGGTGCATGATTTTAGTTGCTCCGTGGCATGTAGGATCAGGGATTGAACCTCCGTCTCCTGCTTTGGCAGGCAGATTCTTTACTGCAGAACAGCCAAGGAAGCCCCCATGTATAACTTTTGATTTCCTTCAGACTTAACTACTAATAGCCTACTGATGACCACAATCCTTACCAATAATATAAAAATTAATACATAATTATATGTTATATGTACTATATACTGTATTCTTACAATAAATAAGCTAGAGAGAAGGAAATGTTAAGAAAATTGTAAGCAAGAGAAAATATGTTTACAATACTGTACTGTATTTATCAATACAATGTTTACCTCATCTGTTTATAACATGGATCACCTGTCAGCACCTGTATCAATATTGTCTTAAATGATACAAAACACTGTAGATGTTATGTGTATTACTAATAATAGGCAACAAAAATGAAAAAGTAATGTAAAAAAGAGACTCATATTTATATACAAGTAAAATGAAGACCATCCCATTGGAAAAGAAATGCAAAAAAGCAAAATGGCTGTCTGGGGATGCCTTACAAATAGCTGTGAAAGGAAGAGAGGGGAAAAACAAAGGAGAAAAGGAAAGATATGAGCATCTGAATGCAGAGTTCCAGAGAATAGCAAGAAGAGATAAGAAAACCTTCTTCAGCGATCAGTGCAAAGAAATAGAGGAAAAGAACAGAATGGGAAAGACTAGAGATCTCGTCAAGAAAATTAGAGATATCAAGGGAACATTTCATGCAAAGATGGGCTCGATAAAGGACAAAAGTGGTATGGACCTAACAGAAGCAGAAGATATTAAGAAGAAGTGGCAAGAATACACCAAAGAACTGTACAAAAAAGATCTTCATGACTCAGATAATCATGATGTGATCACTCACCTAGAGCCAGACATCCTGGAATGTGAAGTCAAGTGGGCCTTAGGAAGCATCACTACGAACAAAGCTAGTGCGGATGATGGAATTCCAGTTGAGCTGTTTCAAATGCTGAAAGATGATGCTGTGAAAGTGCTGCACTCAATATGCCAGCAAATCTGGAAAACTCAGCAGCCTGAGTTGAAAACTCCGAGCTTGGCTTGGAGAATTTTGAGCATTACTTTACTAGCATGTGAGATGAGTGCAATTGTGCGGTAGTTTGAGCATTCTTTGACATTGTCTTTCTTTGGGACTGGAATGAAAACTGACCTTTTCCAGTCCTTTGGCCACTGCTGAGTTTTCCCCTTTTCCTCTTTCTTCGTCTTTTCTTTTCTTCCTTCCCTGTGTTCTCCCTTCTTTCCTTTCCCAGGTGAAGTAGGATTTGGAATTAGGTAAATCATGAAAAAGTATACTACTTTAAAAATGAAGTATTGAATAATTATATTTAAGTTATGAATGTAATTGTTTTCCTTTCAATATTTCTTTAAAGTGTGTTATTTCATTACAGGTATTGTATGTTGTAGTGTACAGCAATTTCTCTTTAAGTCCCTACTTGAACATTTGAGGTTGCTTACCATTCTTTACTCTAATATGGATGAAATTCTAAAATGAAGAGGGTGCATTTACTATTTTCTTTGGGAGAAATCCTCATTTTGATACTTAATCAATGTGCGTTAACAATCTCAAATGGGTCAGTATTCTGACACATGGTGAATGAAAACAATGAAAGAATGTAGTCTGATCTTTGTAAGTGGTTTCCATTACACTTGGAGAGTCCCTCAAATGATATATATATGCTTATATTCACAAACCAAGACTTTTCCTCCTGTTTTCTTTATTTTCTTAAAAACATATAACTTTTTAAGGGGGAATAGACTAGATTCTAAGATGTATTTATAGTCCTCATAATATCTATTCAGAAAACTAATATTGAATCCTCTTTATTTATTATGAATGACAGGAGAACTAATAAAAATAAAGCAATACCTTTTTTTCTTTGTTCTGTTACTTTGTTCTATGATTTTAGGTAGCTATATTCACCTTAGGAAAATATTCACCCTTGGTACTTTTACAATTTGAGATATATATAATAAACCATTTATATCTTTCCATGTTTCAGAACCCTGAAGCCTATATTTGAAATTTGAAGTAAGCAATTTCTACAACAGCAATGTTTCATTTTTTTTCTCTTTTTCTGGACTAGTTATATTGAAGGCTGGCTTTTCTCTTTCCTCAGAAGTATTGCTACTAAACTTTATGAATTAAATTTAATACTACAAGCCAAAGTATCTATGTTTTTCCATTTTCTGCAACCATAAAAATATTACTGGTAGAATTACTTTGTGAGTCAAGCCTTAGGCTCTGAATGTCACTGAATTTCTCCTATCTAGAGATTTTTCATTTTCAATTAGACTGAAGCACAGATTCAATACAGGTGGAAGAACTTTTTCAAAAGTAGAAATGTAAGTACAACCTTCTAGAAAACTGCTGAGCTCTTCTGTTAACAATGCTTTATACGAGAATTTGGGAAAAGGTCCTCATTTTTTTCTGTTTTTCTTTGAAAAAAAATTAGTTTACATTAAAATATGTCCTGAGTATTCAATGGGGCATTGATATCGCTCTGTACTGTTACAGTGTCCCAACAGATGAAGACACTTAGTGTGCAAAAGCCTTGAGCTCCCTTTTGCTGTTTGTCTTATTGCCACTGGACATGTGATGTAGGAAGTGGAAATTTATTTTACTTCTCCTACTGTCTAATCTGTTTTTTAAAATGAGAAGATTCATCCCAGGAAGAATTTCTCGCAAAGAATGAACTTTGAATTCTTACATATGATGATGCATATGGGCACGACTGAGCATCTTCACTTTCACTTTTCACTTTCATGCATTGGAAAAGGAAATGGCAACCCACTCCAGTATTCTTGCCTGGAGAATCCCAGGGACAGGGGAGCTTAGTGGGCTGCCATCTATGGGGTTGCACAGAGTCAGACACGACTGAAGTAACTTAGCAACAGCAGCAGCAGCAGCATGTAGGAATAGTAATCATCATTTCCTACATTTCATCTTCAGGTAGTCTAGCCTTGAAATTAAGAATTTTAGATTGGTACTTTTACAATTTGAGATATATATAATAAACCATTTATATCTTTCCATGTTTCAGAACCCTGAAGCCTATATTTGAATTTTGAAGTAAGCAATTTCTACAACAGCAATGTTTCATTTTTTTTCTCTTTTTCTGGACTAGTTATATTGAAGGCTGGCTTTTCTCTTTCCTCAGAAGTATTGCTACTAAACTTTATGAATTAAATTTAATACTACAAGCCAAAGTATCTATGTTTTTCCATTTTCTGCAACCATAAAAATATTACTGGTAGAATTACTTTGTGAGTCAAGCCTTAGGCTCTGAATGTCACTGGATTTCTCCTATCTAGAGATTTTTCATTTTCAATTAGACTGAAGCACAGATTCAATACAGGTGGAAGAACTTTTTCAAAAGTAGAAATGTAAGTACAACCTTCTAGAAAACTGCTGAGCTCTTCTGTTAACAATGCTTTATACGAGAATTTGGGAAAAGGTCCTCATTTTTTTCTGTTTTTCTTTGAAAAAAAATTAGTTTACATTAAAATATGTCCTGAGTATTCAATGGGGCATTGATATCGCTCTGTACTGTTACAGTGTCCCAACAGATGAAGACACTTAGTGTGCAAAAGCCTTGAGCTCCCTTTTGCTGTTTGTCTTATTGCCACTGGACATGTGATGTAGGAAGTGGAAATTTATTTTACTTCTCCTACTGTCTAATCTGTTTTTTAAAATGAGAAGATTCATCCCAGGAAGAATTTCTCGCAAAGAATGAACTTTGAATTCTTACATATGATGATGCATATGGGCACGACTGAGCATCTTCACTTTCACTTTTCACTTTCATGCATTGGAAAAGGAAATGGCAACCCACTCCAGTATTCTTGCCTGGAGAATCCCAGGGACAGGGGAGCTTAGTGGGCTGCCATCTATGGGGTTGCACAGAGTCAGACACGACTGAAGTAACTTAGCAACAGCAGCAGCAGCAGCATGTAGGAATAGTAATCATCATTTCCTACATTTCATCTTCAGGTAGTCTAGCCTTGAAATTAAGAATTTTAGTGTGTGTGTGTGCGTGTGTATGGGCGCTCAGTTGTGCACTCTTTGTGACTGCACGGACTGTATGTGGCCAGGCTCCTCTCTCCATGGGATTTCCCAGGCAGGAATATTGGAGTGGGTTCTCATTCCCTCCTTCAGGGTATCTTCCCGACCCAAGGATTAAACCCACATCTTCTGTACTGGCAGGTGGATTCTTTACCACTAACACCTCCTGGGAAGCTTAGTAAGTTCAGTAAGAAAGTAAGTTTAGTAAGGCTAGGATATGAGGACAGAGGTCAAGGTAGACTAAACAGTGGTTTTACATTTTAAGTCAGAGGACAGTAATGCTCACTGAGCCTTGGTATAGTTAATTGAGAAAGTTTAGACTGTATCAGGTTAAGTTTTTTCCTCTTTTCTGGGGTTGTAACCTGATATCTACTGTCAATCTGATTATCATGCTTGGGTAGACAATACCTTTTCTTTTTGGAAGTTTTTAAGAATCTCTTTATTTTTGTTTTATGAACAATATATCTTAGCATGGATTTTTAAATAAATTTGTCCTGTCTGGCAGTCAGTGGGCTTTTCAACCTGAGGTTTCATGTCTGTTTTTAGTTTTGTATAATTCTCTGAAATTATCTCATTGAACATAGCTTTTCCATTAGTCGCTTCTTACAGTATTCTTACATGCATGTTGGGACTTCTATATCTATCTTCTAAATGTCCATATCTTACCTCCTTATGTTGTGCTTTGGGAGATTTCCTTAATTTGATTTTCCATTTGGCAGTTTTCTCTTTGGCTGTGCCCAGTACACTATATGCTTCCCAGGTGACACAGTGGTAAGGAATCCGCCTGCCAGTGCAGGAGATGCCACAGGTGCAGGTTTGATTCCTGGGTTGGGAAGATCCTCTGGAGAAGGAAATGGCAACCCACTTCAGTATTCTTGCCTGGAAGATTCCATAGACAGAGGAGCCTGGCAGGCTGCAGTCCATGGGATGGCAAAGAGCTGGACACGACTGAGCAACTGAACATATACTTACACACACACAATATGCTATATAGTCTACTTGTTGAATGTTTAAATTTCAATGATTACAGTGTTCTTTTCTAGGTTTCCCTTGCTTTATGACTCTTGCTTTTATTTTATAAACCACAATACTGATTTTATATCTTTAAAGTTCTTAAACACTTAAAGTTCTTCTCAGACATCACTAAATTTTACTGGGAGGTCTTTGGTCGATTTTCTTTTCAGATGGGGAACGCATGTACACCAGTGGCAGATTCATGTCAATGTATGGCAAAACCAACGCAATATTGTAAAGTAATTAGCCTCCAATTAAAATAAATAAATTCATACTAAAAATTTTTTTTCAAAGTATTGAAGTCTCTACTAACCCTTCCTATTCAGATACAGTAGATTTAACAATTTTGTTGATGTTAGTTGCACTAAGATTTATATATACTTTTATCAGAAATAAAAATTTAAAATATTGCAACAGAATGAATGTGTAGTAACTTAAGAATTTCTAGTCAGAAATCTGTCTCTTGAAAAATGGCTCCAGCTTGTTATTTAATTTTGATGCTAGAGGACAGAGAGAGTCATGCTCCCTGAACATGCCTCTCGTGAGGTCATGGGTAACACTGAACTGTCACCTTTAATTGGAGAACCTGGTTTGAGTCACCCACATTGTGTGGAGTACACTTAAAAAAATATTTGTTTATTTATCTATTTAGGGCTGCACTGGGTCTCTGTTGCTCTACAGCATAGGCTGTATATTTGTGCCCAATAAGCCTAGTTACCCCATGGCACATGGAATCTTCCCAGACCTGGGGATTGAACCCATGTCCTCTGAATCAGCAGGAAGACTCTCAACCATTGGACCACCAGGGAAGTCCCTAGGGTACATTTAAAAGCATCACATGAGACCACAGAGACCTTAATCTCAGTATTCCAAACTAGATCCAAGTTCCTTTGAGCCATGAGGCTTAAGCATCTGTTACTGAGTTCTCTTTTCTAACCCACAGAGATTTTATTTTCTTGTCTTCAACTACAGATATATATGTTTAAAGATCTCTCTATATATTTCCCCGTCACTGCTGGACTGGGGAAATTTTAACATGCTCTCAGCAAGCCATTTTCATCTGGATACTCGCTTTTAATATTGGCAAAATGAGTTCCATCTTCCTGTAGTGCAGTTTGTTAGATTTTTAAAAAGATGTTTCCTGATGCAAGAGAACTTCTTAGGAGGAATAGAATTTAAAATTTATATAATAAAATAAATCAATTTTTCTCTGGAGAGAGTCCTATACCACATATTCTTTTAGTGTTAAAATTTTATTAGCTCTAACAGCTGACTTTCAGTAAATATTAGTGGCTGTTTTGGGATTTGGAGAAGGGGATGGCTACTCACTCCAGTGTTCTTGCCTGGAGAATTCCATGGACAGAGCAGCCGTGGGGTCACAGAGAGTCAGACACGACTGAGCAGCTAACACTTTTGAGAAACTGTAGTGGTTCCCAAGCTTCCTGATGTGCATGCGTATCACACAATACTCAAAAGGGATGAGCACTAGGACAGAATATATTTTTCATTACAAGGAATTCACTGGAAGTGGGACCAATTTACGTTTTACCCATTCTGTAAAGAGTTTCGTGTGGAAACAAGTTAATTGGCACCATATTCCTGATGTTTCAGCAGCGTTTGAGGGTCCTTTATAGGTGGGATCCCAAGCAGCTGCCCTGTGACCTATCTTTTAAATCTGCCTCAAGTTACTTCTTCTGGTTTTAAGTCATTTTGCAATGAAGCCTAGAGTTTAATGAAAGGAAAATAACATCAGTAACTTTTGCCAAAATGGATGTGAAGCGTCTTTGAACTGCTGGACTGTCCTTGTAGTTTTTTTTTTCCTGGGTAGCAATTGGTGTGGTGCGGTCTTTTCATTCGTTAATAATATGTTATGCATGGTCACATCCCTGGTTAATTAGACTTACAGTTTTCAATTAACAGCATTTTTGATGATACATTATTATCCTTATTAGTGAGGTCATAGACTATATTATAATAAAGACTGAAGACTCTATTATCAGCATAATCTTGAAAGAACCATTTAACTTTATGAAATGTATCTGGTGAAGAAACTTCATACTTTATTTGATGTCTAATTTGACCCCCATAAAGAACCAAATGATTCCCTTTTCCCTCCTCTTCTTGGAATAAAATGTCCAGCACTTCAGATGGTATGAATATTTCTCTCAGTTAAAATGAATAACATTGTCAGAAAATGAAATCTAAATTTTAAAAAATTGAGTAGATGAGCAGTCAGATATTTTTAAAAGCAATTTATCATGTCTTTGGATGAAATTTATAGTTCTATGTGAAACTGATTAACTCCATTAGATTTTAATTATTGTTCCAAAATCGATACTCTTACGAGCCTCCAGCAATTTCATTCACTCATCCAAATGAAGAGGGTGGATTTGGGATGGACATATTCTTCTAGTTGACATTGAAACACTCTATTTGGTTTAGATTGTTGTAGCTCACTTTTCTTCTACTGTTCAAATACAAGGAGATCAGAGGAGATTTGTAATAGGTTTTTATCTAAACTTCCCAGCACCTGTGGAATGATTGATTTTGTCTCCTTTTGTCTTTTCAACTCAGGAACCTATAGTGTAGTCTGATGGGAGATTTGGCAGTGGCCTCTGTGATGTGCCATGGAGGACTGAGTTGGGTGTGGGTACTTCTCTCTAGGCCTGCTCACTCATTCTCACTTTTAAATGAGACTGTCAAGTTTAGAGAGAGGGATCATTTGCACCACTGCTCTCCAAGTTGCTCTGCTGTGCTGTACTTAGTCGCTCAGTCATGTCCGACTCTGCGACTCCATGGACTGTAGCTAGCCAGGCTCCTCTGTCCATGGGGATTCTCTAGGCAAGAATATGGGAGTGGGTTGCCATGCCCTCTTTCAGGGGATCTTCCCAACTCAGGGATCGAACCCAGGTCCCCCTCATTGCAAGTGATTCTTTACTATCTGAGCCACCAGGGAAGCCCAAGAATACTGGAGTGGGTGGCATATCCCTTCTCCAGGGGAATTTCCTGACCCAGGAATCAAACTGAGGTCTACTGCATTGCAGGCAGATTCTTTAACAGCTGAGCTACCAGACTCTGCGACTCCATGGATGTAGCTAGCCAGGCTCCTCTGTCCATGGGGATTCTCTAGGCAAGAATATGGGAGTGGGTTGCCATGCCCTCTTTCAGGGGATCTTCCCAACTCAGGGATCGAACCCAGGTCCCCCTCATTGCAAGTGATTCTTTACTATCTGAGCCACCAGGGAAGCCCAAGAATACTGGAGTGGGTGGCATATCCCTTCTCCAGGGGAATTTCCTGACCCAGGAATCAAACTGAGGTCTACTGCATTGCAGGCAGATTCTTTAACAGCTGAGCTACCAGGGAAGCCCTTCCAAGTTATTTTGTTTCCCCAAACGTAAACAACATTCTGGCATCTATCACTGTTTCTATCTGACCTATGTTAATTTTGTGTTTGAGCTTTGTATAAAGTTACATAAATTGAATCATAACACCCATTCTTTCGTGTCTGGCTTTTACCCACCAGCATGATGTGTGTCAACTTTGTCTTGCGATAATGATGAAGTAGTAGTAGTATTTCATTCTTTCTCATTGCTCTCATTCACTGCAGAGATTGACAAACTTCTTGTGTATAGATCCAGACATAGTAAGCATTTTTAGCCTCATAGGCCATTTGGTCTATGTTGCAACTCCTGAACTTGGTGGGTGTGGTGCAAATACAGCTATAGGTCTGTAAATGAGCATAGGTGGATTTGACCCACAGGCTGTAGTTTGCTGACCCCTGCTGTATTATTGAAACACCATGACACAATTTATTTGTTCTATAGGTGTTTAGGTTATTTTTGTTTTGGGGGAATTATGCCTAAGGCTGTTGTGAACATCCTTATGTATATCTTTTGTGCTTATCTTAATGCTTTTCATGTGGTGGAATTGTTGGATTAAAAAGGATACATATGTTCAACTATGGCAGATATTGACAGCATGTTTTCTGAAGTGGTTTTACTGGCTCATACTCCTACTGATAATCTTCCAGATGATTTAAATTTTTACTAACACTAGATATTGTCATTAAAATTAGCCAATTTGGATTTTTAAAGTATATTCAGGATTTTTTGTCCAACTTTTGAAAATTGGTTTTCTGCTTTTTTTCTTATGGATTTGTTATATTTCTTTATATATTCTGGAAATGATATATTTATTGGAAATATATATTGCAAATATTTTTTTCCTATTTGGTGACTTGCCTCTTTCACTTAAAAATTTTTTTATATTAATTTTAATTTTTCATTCTTATAGTGATATATTTTCATATATAGACTTTCTTAAGTGTAATAAAATATGACTTATCAACATTTTTCTTTATGGCTAGCTCTTTCTGTGCCCTGTATATGGAGAAGAAAATGGCAACCCACTCCAGTATTCTTGCCTGGATAATGCCACGGATGGAGGAGCCTAGTGGACTACAGTTCACGGGGTCGCAAAGAATCAGATATATAAAAAATCTTTATTTAAACTAAGGTCACAAATATAATTTCTTATATTAACTTCTAGAAGCATTATTATTTGTCTTTCATAATCATATCTTTCATCTAACCGAAACTGATTTTTGTGTGTGTATGTATGGTATAAGGTAGGGGTCAAAAGGACCTTTTTCCATATGGCTACCCAAATGATCCAACATCAGTTATCAATGATTTTTTTGGCTCGTTTAATTTTAGAATTTTACTAAATTCATCTATGGCATCCTTAAATTCATTTACCAATCAACCAATCCATTAATTAATCATCTTCAGTGAGACTGGCAGTTCCACTACTTTCAGTTTGGCTCTTTGTGTGTGTGTGTGCAGTGAGTCAGAAAACGGTATGAGGAGAAAAGTGGAGGCTGATGTCCAGACTACTTCCAAAGCACATGTGCATTTCGTTTCCCTTCTGGGATTTATTCCTTCAAGTTCTGCTATTTGATTATTTGACCTTTTCTGACTCCAAATACCTGTTTCAAGTGTTTTATCCATCTTCTATAGTTATTTTCCAGTGAAGATTAGTCTGATACAAATTACTCTGACATATAAACCATACAGCTTTAAAACAGATTTTTTATTTCAGCTTATTGGATTCGGCCAGTTCAACTGGTGGAAGATAAACCAAATCCAACTTACCATATTTAAAAGAAATTTTCTTCTTTTTCCTTTCTGTTGTAGACATATACTAGGGGAAGACTTTCAGGTGGATAACATATTTTCCAGGTTTCGGCCTTGGCTTTCCTGATTGAGAAGATGCCCGTTTACAGGTGTGCAGCTTTCTCTTTTTATTTTCTACCCATTTTATGAGTTTAGGTTCATACTTGGGGGTGACAATAACCAGTATCATGCATTGCTTATCATTTATAAACCACATTGTTACCCATTATATCATTAGTCCTCACAACAAGACTATCCTGTGAAGTAAGTGTTGTTATTACCCCTTGTAGCCATTGAGCAAACTCAGACTCAAGATAGGTTATGGGATTTCCTCTCAATCATATTGTCAGTAGGTGGCATATTAGGGGTGAAGTTCCTGCCTTCCATAGCACCCTTTTCCAATTCTGTTTTTACCCTAAGAATAACCTGGCAATTGGCTGGAAAATCTACAGATATAATTAAAGTAGTGTTTACTCTCAAGGACTTCCCAGTTTAGTGCATTATATTACACTGTTTCTTAGGAAATAACATTGTTACTTTTCAAAAATACCAAAGCTAAAATATCCTCAAGCTTTAGCACAATCTGGAAAATAAAGATATAAGTAGACTAGAAAAGAATATTAATCAAATTTGGAAAGTTTGGGGAAGGTAGAGCAAGGGCTTTTCTCTACTCACATTTTTATAGAATAATGATGCCTAGTTTGGGTTCAGGGGAACTAGGACTAGTATTTCACATGAGAATCTTCTGCACAACTCTTAGAAATTTTGGGAAACCCTTGTCACCTTAACATTTTTCAAATTCTTTAACTCTTATATGTCTTTTCCTTTAATTCATGTGCCTTGGGAAAAAACTGTATTCCAGTGAGAATGAGTCTCTCGGCGCTTTCATCAGATGAGGTACACCCCAGAAACAGACAAGGTTAGAAACAGACCCAGGCTTGGACCACAAGAAACTTCCTCATGTGCATCTGTAGAGCGACGCAGGCTTGTCTGAGTCTCCTTGGGGAGACACTGTCTCCCACGGTACTCTTGGAAGCACGTGTGCCTGCTTTCAGTTGTTGCAGTGACTGGATGGAGCTACTACTGACATTTAGTTCCTTGGGGCCTTGAAGTGGAGGGACTTAAATGCCATATTAAACTGAAGTGAAGGTCTCTCAGTCATGTCTGACTCTTTGCGACCCCATGGACTGTACAGTCCATGGATTCTCCAGGCCAGAATACTGGAGTGGGTAGCCTTTCCCTTCTCCAGGGGAATCTTCCCGACCCAGGGATCAAACCCAGGTCTCCCGCGTTGCAGGTGGATTCTTTACCAGCTGAGCCACAAGGGAAGCCCATTAAAGAAGCCATATTAAAGAGTTTTATATTTTACTGTGCCATCCACAGTGAGCAATTGGAAGCTGAAATTATTATTATTGGAAAGATTAACCAGGTGGTGATTTAGGGTGATTTTCAGAGATAGAGGCTGGAGGCCAGACACCAGTTTAAGATTTTGTAAAAATTGACATAAGCAGAAACTAGGAGTTACATTGGAATATGAGAATGAGGAGGGAGGGTTTGGTACATCTTCAAATCCATCTTATAATATTCGTGAGAGAATTTTGGAGGTATGAAAGGGGAGAGGAGTGGGCACTCAGGCAGAAGAGAACTTAGGTTAACAGCAGCGTAGTGAAAAGGGAGGAAACCTATACTCTAACCCACACCTGGTTTGCCTGATGCTCATTAGGCTCTTGGTTTGTATATGAAAATATTCTGTTCTTTAACCAGTGCCTAAAATTGATCCAAATATTATTTATATGCCTCCTTCCCTTAGGCCAAAGTAAGTCAAAAGTTGATCCTCAATGAAAGAGTGAAACTTATTAGTCACTTCTCTGTAAGCACAAGTGTAACAAGGCTACTCAGAGAAAACAAAAGGATGGTTCAGAATGCCTTGAGAACTAATTTGGAGTTCAGATATTTCAGGCTGAAATATAGAAGCATTACTTTTTTGTTTTGGTTACATACATATATGACTTCTGTGTGAATTCTGGTAATTCAGTGAACAGTAGACAAGATGAAATAATTTGAAAGCCTTATTTCTTCTCTGAGAGATTTAGATTGATTAGTGAATAATTTTGCTTAGTTGTAAGAACAAGTCTAACAATATTTTCTAGATAGGCTGTTCTTTAGGTAGCAATTTCATTTGCTCTGCTCTAAAAAAAAAACCCCACAAAAACTGATACACTTTCATATGAAACTTAAATACTCTAATCAACCAAAAGAAAAAGTCCAAAATGTACAAATGAAAAATTCAAACAATTGGCACAGGTTTAATATTAGCTACTTGTATATATAAATGTGTAAATTCAAAAGCTAACCTATGTGTATATACAACAATTGTTTACACATGTGTCTCTCCATAAGAATCAATTCATGCATTTGTTCAAAATCCTAGGTGCTGCCTCTTTGTGAAGACACTGGTACTCCATTCACATATCTTACCAGAAAATGTAGTCCTATTTCCAGGATTGAGGACACTGTGCATCCTATATTTAGACAATGTAGTTTTCACCTTATTGGTTAAAATCCTTCATGATGATGATACAGGTATCATCATACCTGTACCTGGGTGTCCCCTGACTAACAGCTTCACACAGAGGGCTCCAAAAATAAGTCTGTGAACCACCCTGACATGAGAAAGCAGACTCCTTGCCAGGGTGCTAGCACAGGTCTAGGCTTAGGAGAACCAGTGGGCTCTGCTCATTGTCAGTATTCCAACTCATTGATACTCATGATTTTGGTGGGCATAGAGGGTGGGGGCTGTGTAGCACATGTGTCAATCATTCTGTATTCTCTAGTGTCTGTCCTTGTGCTTTGCTCATAGTAGGTGCTCTGTAAACATTTATTGATTGAATTGATGAGACTTGGCAAAAATATCCAGAAGCAGTTATGGCATATACCATTTGCTATTTATGAGCTATTATGTTTCTTATTCAGCCACACAAAGATATCTTCAGTTCA
>SJYC01008909.1:0-12274 GCA_006408675.1 Madoqua kirkii
CCTCAGGTTGCTCCATTCAGTGAGAGGCTGCAGTGTCTGATGCTTCACTGAGGAGGGTTGTTTCTGTCCTGAGTTTCCTTGGGGTTTACTGTGGTAGGGAGGAGGTGCCTGCACTGGCTGATGGCTGCAACATTGTTTTGTGATGTGGCAGGGGACATTTTTAATTCACAAAGCACATCTACCCATCCTAGTTGAAGAAAAAGTACTGTGCTTGAAGAAAAAGTAATGATTTAATATTTTTAAATTCAGTTCAGTTCAGTTCAGTTGTTCAGTCGTGTCTGACTCTTTGCGACCCCATGGACCACAGCATGCATATGTTTCTGTCCTGAGTTTCCTTGGGGTTTACTGTGGTAGGGAGGAGGTGCCTGCACTGGCTGATGGCTGCAACATTGTTTTGTGATGTGGCAGGGGACATTTTTAATTCACAAAGCACATCTACCCATCCTAGTTGAAGAAAAAGTACTGTGCTTGAAGAAAAAGTAATGATTTAATATTTTTAAATTCAGTTCAGTTCAGTTCAGTTGTTCAGTCGTGTCTGACTCTTTGCGACCCCATGGACCACAGCATGCCAGGCTTCTCTGTCCATTACCAACTCTCGGAGTTTACCCAAACTCATGTCCATCTAGTCAGTGATGCCATCCAACCATCTCATCCTCTGTCATCCTCTTCTCCTTCTGCCCTCAATCTTTCCCAGCATCAGGGTCTTTTCAAATTAATTAGCTCTTTGCATCTTTTTTTTTTAAATTACATCACTGTGTTTTTATTTTAAAAGGGGAAAACATGTATGCATTTATGTGTTAAAGAAATGAACAATAACATTACAATTTCTGGTTTTGAGCCTTTGTGTCAGCTGATTTGCACTGACTTAGTCAAAATTGTTCCTTGTTATGTATTCAGATGTGTCCTCCTGCAAAAAATGTATGCTAAGTTCTACCCTACCCCCACACCTCCTGTATCTCCTTTACCCAATACCTCAGGATGTGACTTTCTTTGGAAATAGAGACCTTGCAGATGTTATTGGTTAAGATGAGGTCATATTGGACTAGTTCAGTTCAGTTCAGTCGTTCAGTTCAGTCGTGTCTCACTCTTTGCAACCCCATGGACTGCAGCTGGACTAGGATGGATGCCAAATCCCAAATGGCTGATGTCCTTATAAAAAGAACACTTGTGGAGAGACAGAGACACACAAGGACAATGCTATGTCACCAGGAAGGCAGAGATCAGAGCTGTCTAATGCAAGACAAGGATTCTGGCAAACATAAGAGACTTAAGAGCAACTGAAACTGTCAAGTGTCCTGTTGGGAGGCTCTGAAAAGTTGTGTTTCTTTATGTCTCAGTGCAGAAAGAATTCAGGGAGAGGCAAAGTGATAGATAAGAATTGATTTATTAGACTAGGATGCTTATGAGAGTTACAAGCAGGCAGACGAGAGGTTGTTTGCTGCACCCCAAGAAGTCACTGGGCTACAGTTTTATAATAAAAAAGTGAGGAGGAGGAGAAGACTTCATCATTCTTGACTAGAGATAATGCTTCCGTCATTTGTTCCTCCTCCAGGCTGGGCAGGGGAGTTTTTTTTTTTTTTTTTTTTTTTTGTCCCTACGTGGTCAAGCTAGGTTCACAAATTATTGTTTTTTATGTCTGCACAGAGCATGTCCTAAGTTACTGAGTTCATTGGTCAGGATGTGGGGCTCATGCTATCACTGTTTTCTTGTTTGGGGCATGTCTCTTGCTTCTATTCATGGTTTTTTTGCTAAGCAAGCCTGCTTGGTTTTGTGGTTAAGCAAACGTGCTTTCTTGAGTAATCATTAGCTTACAAGAGTCTCCCATATATTTTTCTATTTGAAATCTCCTAGTGGGATTAACTATTTAATAGTAGTTTTGATGTTAGCAACACTAGACTTTTGAGTTCATGAACTTTCTTTGTTATAAATCACTGTACTCCTCTTTCTCTGTTATAATTCGTTGTGTCCTTGCTATGTAAGAATGTAACTTTATTTAGTGCTTTCTGAGAGTGGCACCAGACTTTGGAAAGAACAACACTTTTAAGGCAAATAAGTTTTATGGTTGACAGACTCTTATCAGAAAAAGGCTGTAAAATGCTAGTAGGCCTCCTGGCCAGAAGATGATGTAAATCACCTAAGACTTGTGTATACAGCTAGATATGCAGAGAGAAAGCCTGGTCTCGATAAGAGTCAGGGCTGCTGATGCTGCATAACTTTGTATTATCCATTGATCTCTATGTACAACCAAAAGTATAAAAAGCTTTCCTGAACAATAAAGGATGGACCAGTTTCTCAGACTAGTTTCTCGAACTAGTTTCTTGGAAATCTGGCTCCCCCTGTGTCGACTGTTTCTCTCTCTTTCTCCCTCTCCCTCCCTCTCCTTTTCAGGCTGATCCCTTGGAATGCGGAGGATCTTCGTGTCTACTCATTTGCCCAGGCTTCTAAGACCCACGTGAGAGGGAACCCAAGGCGGGGCACCCTCCGCTATTCAAGCGGGCACCCGTGGCCTAATGTAGACGGTGCAAGTTTCTTGTCCTGAGACTTTATTAGCTTTCTGTGTAAACCAAGGAATATCAGCCTCTTTTCTCCACTAATTTTCCTACTACACTATTCTTTCCTAATCTCTTTATATCTCTAATTAAATAGTCCTTTCTAAGATGCCGACTCCATCCCTGCTTCAAATTACTCTGGATCCACTGGGGCTGGACTCCAGCAGATAATGTACACAATATTGTTTATGGGAAAGGTATGTGGAAAAAATCTTGGTTTCAATAAAGACAAAAGCGATGTAATGTTTGGGCTGACTCTGCATGACCTTGCATCCTTCATTTCCCTCTATGTACAAGTCAAGGTATAAAAGCTTCTTTGGAAAATAAAGTTATGGGCCTCGCTCACTGAAGGTTGGTCACCCCATGTCAATCATTCTTTTTCTTTCTCTCTCCTTTTCTCCCTCTCCCTCCCTCTCTTTTTCAGGCTTATCCCTTGGAGTACAGAGGCTCTCTGCGTTCACTTTCCTGCCTAGGCTTCTAAGACCCAGTCGAGAAAGTGCTCTGCATCTTCACTCCAATGAGAGGGCGCCTGTGGCCTTTGTGAACAGAGCAAATCCCTTATCTGGGGCTTTATTGGCTTTCTGTGTAAACCAAGGAATATCAACCCCTTTCTCTCCTCTATTTTCTTTTCTGCAACATTCTTTCTTTATCTCTCTATATATCTCTAAATCTATCTCGCCTATGCCGTCCATCCTGAGGGTAGCCCTAGATCGAACTGGGGCTGGACCCTGGCACTACCAAAAGGGTTGGAGGAACAAAATGTGCCTGATGTGAGCTCTGGGAGATAGTGGAGAACAGAGGAGCCTGGGTGCTGCAATGCATGGGGTTGCAAAGAGTAGGACATGACTTAGCAATTGAATGACAGAACGACCATTTGTTTAGCACTTAGAGAAACAAAAGATTTTTCTTTGAGAGTTATTGTATCACTAACATTGTTTAGCATAGTGATGCAATGTGATAAAAATCAGGTTGACTTTCTTTCAGTGTTATTACTATTTTAAAATTCTTTGCAGACAATTCACCTGCTTATGCTTATACTGGGCCAGGCTATGTCTCCCTCCCAACCCTTGCTACTCACTGTCTTTGAGAGATTTTGAGAATAGAATTGCTTTGAGGTCAGAAGAATTGTAAACAGAAAAACATGCCTTTTCCTCTACTCTGAATGACTGCATCTTATTCTGCTGATGCTATTATGAAGCAATGTCCTGCAGCATGTACAGGGATCAAGTGTTCAATAGGAGATTTAGGCATGATGGTGAAAAGGAACTGTTGATTGGATTCCAAGCCAACTTTTGATTCTGTCCCTAGAATCCTGAATTTTGTGAAGTATCATAGGGACTACCTCCTTCTGAATTTTCTTTTTCCTCTTAGGTCAGGGTCTTCACACCTTTCTGGATCAATCCAGTGTCCTAGGAAGGACTGGACAAAGACAGAGCTCATCTCTGTTATCAGATGGAACTGTGATCATATTGGGCTTAGTTAAAATGAGTTTCCCAAATTTGAATCATTGAAACATGGAAGAATATAATTAATCAAAACATCTCAAATGAAAACAAGAAATCTTGTAAGCAGGTGAATTTCGGAAAATAAGTCACTAAGCAATATGCACCTAAAGTTGAAGTGGTCCAGGGCTATAGAGGGACATGGAGCTTGGATAGAAATCAGCATAACCCTCTGTGGTGACACTTCCCTCTGGAAATGATGACTATTGATAATTCCAGCTTGGCTTATTCTCCTCATGTGTATTCTTTCCCTTCTCTACTTCATTTCCTTGTACTGTGAGATAAACTGCCTGCTGCTGAACTTATAAGGCCCTTTAGGGTCAGAGAAGGACTGTGATTCATGTATCCTATCTCCTCTGCCTGCCTACCTCCAACCTAGCTCTGTGCTTCTCTCACCACCCCTCCTGCAAAGTCTTTCAATACAAGTTTGTAAAAAAGAGAACTTGGATTTTTGTTTGTGTCCCTTGATGATTTCACTTTTACTTATATCAATTGTTTATTTTCCCCTTTCTGTTTCACCTGACAAATATTTGTTGAGAATTTACTATATGGCTATGTACATTGCTGTTAGCTACTTTTCATCACAGTTCAGTTGCTCAGTTGTGTCCGACTCTTTGCAATTCCATAGACTTCAGCATGCAAGGCTTTCCTGTCCATCACCAACTCCTGGAGCCTACTCAAACTCATGTCCATTAAGTCAGTGATGCCATCCACCCATCTCATCCTCTGTCGTCCCTGTCTCCTTCCACCTTCAATCTTTCCCAGCATAAGGGTCTTTTCCAGTAAGTTGGTCTTCGAGTTAGGTGGCCAAAGTATTGGAGTTTCATCTACAGCATCAGTCTGTCCAATGAATTTTAGGACTGATTTCCTTTAGGATTGACTGGTTTGATCTCCCTGCAGTTCAAGGGAGTCTCAAGAGTCTTCTCCAACACCAGAGTTCAAAAGCATCAATTCTTTGGCGCTCAGCTTTGTTTATAGTTCTCTAGTTCATTTCTTCTTATGAATCTGACCTCACACATGTCGCTGACTGTAGTATCTGCAGTGTATCTGACTTGCTTTTGCTTTGGGTCTGTCTCTTACCCTAGCTGACATATTTCTTCATCACTTGGAGTTGGAACTTTCTTTTATAGTGCCTGGCATTCTCTAGGCCAGAATACTGGAGTTGGTAGCCTATCCCTTCTCCAGGGGATCTTCCCAACCCAGAGACTGAACCCAGGTCTCCCACATAGCAGGTGGATTCTTTACCAACTGAGCCACAAGGGAAGCCCAAGAATACAGAGTTGGGTAGCCTATCCCTTCTCCAGGGGATCTTCCTGACCCAAGAATCAAACCAGAGTTTCCTGCACTGCAGAAGAATTCTTTACTAACTGAGCTGTAAGGGAAGCTCACCCTTTTATTCCCTACCCACTGTCTTAGAAACCCTTAAGCCAGATAAAAGTTGGAGAGTAGACCCATTGTAGGAGATAATAGCTATAAACATCCATTTGAAAAAAACCTTGCCGATTATCCAGCCTACCTGTTCTTAACCTTTTCTGTGCCTTTTGACCAAGACTGATGAATTCTGTTCTTCTGAAAAATAGTTTTATAATGTAAAATGAATTAAAATATTATAAAGGAACCAATTATTAATATATTGAAACACCTCAAAATTTTATAAAACTCTCCAAATTGCTTTACAACCCATTTTGAATTCGAATAAGAAAATTGCTAGAATTTGCTTTTTGTCTAATATAATTTCCATAGTCTAAAATAAATATAAAATACACAGAAAGTAATGTCATTAGCAAAAAAACATAAAGTAAGGAATGTGCTTTAAAATGATATGCAATATAACCACATTTATTTAAGAATGTATTCCAGTATCTAAAAACAATAAAGTTGAGCAATACAAAACCACCTTTATTAACAGCTTCTCTTTCTTTACTGATTTCATTTATTTTGTCTCTCTTTTTCTTCCTTGATGTGTTTTACTAGAGGTTTATCAATTTTATTTCTTCAAAGAGCTAGTTTAGTTTCATTGATATTTTCACTAGATGTGTATAAGAGACAGGCCCTAGATCGAACTGGGGCTGGACCCTGGCACTACCAAAAGGGTTGGAGGAACAAAATGTGCCTGATGTGAGCTCTGGGAGATAGTGGAGAACAGAGGAGCCTGGGTGCTGCAATGCATGGGGTTGCAAAGAGTAGGACATGACTTAGCAATTGAATGACAGAACGACCATTTGTTTAGCACTTAGAGAAACAAAAGATTTTTCTTTGAGAGTTATTGTATCACTAACATTGTTTAGCATAGTGATGCAATGTGATAAAAATCAGGTTGACTTTCTTTCAGTGTTATTACTATTTTAAAATTCTTTGCAGACAATTCACCTGCTTATGCTTATACTGGGCCAGGCTATGTCTCCCTCCCAACCCTTGCTACTCACTGTCTTTGAGAGATTTTGAGAATAGAATTGCTTTGAGGTCAGAAGAATTGTAAACAGAAAAACATGCCTTTTCCTCTACTCTGAATGACTGCATCTTATTCTGCTGATGCTATTATGAAGCAATGTCCTGCAGCATGTACAGGGATCAAGTGTTCAATAGGAGATTTAGGCATGATGGTGAAAAGGAAATTTTTTTTTTTTTTTTGCACTTTTTATTCTCATTCCTCTAGGGATAAGGTTAGCTTATTTATTTGAGACTTTTTTTGTTTGTTTATTTTCTTTAGGTAGGCCTAATATTACTATATACCTCCCTGTTAGAGCTTCTTTTGTTCTGCTTCATAGGTTTTGGAGCATTGTGTTTTCATTTTCAGTTGTCTTGTTGTTTTTTAGATTTTACCTTTGATTTCCTCAAGGAACCATTTGTTGTTTAGTAGCGTGTTGTTTAGATCAGAAGTTTACAGTTTTTCTAGTTTTCTTTGGTTATATTCTGGTTTAGTAGTTATTAGAAGAGGGCATGTTGTGAGGGAGGTGATTCTAGGAGGTTGGTATGTTCTGTAACTTTTCTTCTATAGTGTTTAAATTGATGTGTTTGTTATGGAATAATTCCATGAGCTGTACTTGTGTAATTTGTGTTGTTTTTTGTTTCTTTTGGTAGTAGGACTCTTGTATTTCAGTTAAAAATAGGTTTTAAAAGAATTACAGCTTTTATAGCCTCCTGACTCTCCAAGAGTTATTTCTTCTTCTTTCTATGAGTAGGTGTGATATAATGAATAAAGGACTACTGCCAAAAAAGATATCCATTTTCTAATCCAAAGAACCTGTGAATATATTGTTTTTCATGGCAAAAAGAATTTTTCAGATGTGGCTAAGATATTGAGATATTATTATGTGTTATCCGGTTGTGATGAATGTAATTAGAAGGGTCTTATGGTAGAGAGGTGTGGAGGCCAGAGGTAGAGTGATTATGCATGGGGACAACTTGACTGGTCACTGACAGCTTTGAAGATGGAAGGAGATTGTGAGTCTAGGAAGGAGGGCAGCCTCTAGATACTGGAAAAGGCAAGAAAACAGACTTTCCTTTAGAGCCTCCAAAAGGAATGCAGCTTTGCCCATAATTTGTGTTTAGCCCCATAAGACCCAATTTTGGACATATCACCTCTAGAACTATCAGAGGATTAACCTGTTGTTTTAAGTCACCAAATCTGTGGTAACTTGTTACAGTAGCAATAGGAAAGTAATAGTGGTAGATCATGGGCAGTGTACTCTGACTTTGTACCTGTCAGAGTACACTGTCCATAACAGGTGCTCTGTAAATTGTGCTGAATGTATGATCAAGCTTCAAAAGTGTCATTCCTCAGTACAGTAAGGGGATTTTTGAAGTAAATAAGGATGTTGAGAATTCAAGACCAGTATGATGTGTTGTGACCAGGCAGTTTCTACCAGTCTGTTTCCCTCTAATCTTCAGACTTCCTTAAACGTGAAAGGCTTAGAGTCTGGAGGCAAAGGAGAAGAGCACAAGGTTTGTAGTTATCAGGCACAACAAAATTGGAGATGAGGATGCAGATGAAGATGGAATGACTAGGACTTTCCCTTAGTCTGCAAAAAGCATTTGTTGCCAAGAGGGTGATTAAGATATTTTACAAAAGAAATGTGCAAAGAAATAAGATGAAGATAATAATGCTCTTGAATCCCAAATGGATTTTGTTGTTTTAGTTCAACCACTCAGTTGTATCCGACTCTTCAATCCCATGGACTGCAGCACGTCGGAATTCCCTGTCCTTCCCCATCTCCCAGAGGTTGCTCAAACTCATGTCCATTGAGTTGATGATGCCATCCAACCATCTTATCCTCTGTTGTCCCTCTCTCCTCCTGCTGACCGTCTTTCCTGGCATCACAGTCTTTTCCAGTAAGTCCATTCTTTGCATCAGGTAACCAAAGAATTGGAGCTTCCAATGAATCATCAGTCCTTCCAATGAATACTGAAGATTAATTTCCTTTAGGATTGACTGATTTGATCTCCTTGAAGTCCTAGGGACTCTGAAGCGTCTTCTCCAACACCACAGTTATTTTCCAGTAAGTCCATTCTTTGCATCAGGTAACCAAAGAATTGGAGCTTCCAATGAATCATCAGTCCTTCCAATGAATACTGAAGATTAATTTCCTTTAGGATTGACTGATTTGATCTCCTTGAAGTCCTAGGGACTCTGAAGCGTCTTCTCCAACACCACAGTTTGAAACCATCAATTCTTCAGCACTTAGCCTTCTTTATGGTCCAGCTCCGGTACTCTTGCCTGGAAAATCCCATGGGTGGAGGAGCATGGTAAGCTGCAGTCCATGGGGTCGCTAAGAGTCGGACACGACTGAGCAACTTCACTTTACAGAGTCCGTTGGACTGCAAGGAGCTCCAACCAGTCCATACTGAAGGAAATCAGTCCTTAATGTTCATTGGAAGGACTGACATTGAAGCTGAAACTCCAGTACTTTGGCCATCTGATGTGAAGAGCTGACTCACTGGAAATGACCCTGATGCTGGGAAAGATTGAAGGTAGGAGGAGAAGTGGACAACAGAACATGAGATAGTTGGATGGCATCGCAGTCTTGATGGACTTGAGTTTTAGTGGACTCCAGGAGTCAGTGATGGACTGGGAGCCCTGGCATGCTGTAGTCCATGGGGTCACAAAGAGTCAGACGTGACTAAGTGACTGAACTGAACTGAACCCTACATGTAAGTTAAATAAGCAGGGTGACAGTATACAGCTTTGACATACTCCTTATCAATTTTGAACCAGTCCATTGTTCCATGTCCTGTTCTAACTATTCTTGACCAGCACACAGGTTTCTCAGGAGGCAGGTAATTTGGTCTGGTATTGCCATCTCTTGAATAATTTTCCATAGTTTGTTGTGGTCCACTTCACTCTGAGTTTTCACTTTCATGCCTTGGAGAAGGAAATGGCAACCCACTCCTGTGTTCTTGCCTGGAGAATACCAGGGATGGGGGAGCCTGGTCGGCTGCCATCTATGGGGTTGTACAGATTTGGACATGACTGAAGCGACTTAGCAGTAGCAGCAGCAGCAGCTCAGAGTTAAAGGCTTTAGCATAGTAAATGAAGCAGAAGTAGATGTTTTTCTAGAATTCCCTTGCTTTTTCTGTGATCCAGTGGATGTTGGCAATTTGATCTTTGGTTCCTCTGCCTTTTCTAAATCCATCTTGAACATCTGGAAGTCATAGGTTCACATACTGTTGAAGCCTAGCTGGGAAAATTTTGAGCATTTGTTTGCTAGTGAGTGAGATGAGTCCTACTGTGTGGTAAAGTTTGAGCATTCTTTGGCATTGCCTTTCTTTGGGATTGGAATGAAAACTGAACTTTTCCAGTCCTGTAGCCACTGCTGAGTTTCCCACATTTGCTGGGACATTGAGTGCAATACTTTAACAGCATCATCTTTTGTGGCTTGATACTTCAAATATAAGCTCAGCTGAAATTCCATCACCTCCACTAGCTTTGTTCTAAGGTCTACTTGACTTAGCACTCCAGGATATCTGGCTCTAGGTGGGTAATCACACCATCGTGATTATCTGGGTCATTAAGATCTTTTTTGTACGGTTCTTCTATGTATTCTTGCCACTTTTTCTTAATATCTTCTGCTTCTGTTAGGTCTATACCATTTCTGTCCCTTATTGTGCCCATCTTTGCATGAAATGTTCCTTTTGTATCTCTAATTTTCTTAAAGAGATCTCTAGTCTTTCCCATTCTGTTGTTTTCCTGTATTTCTTTGCACTGATCACTTAGGAAGGCTTTCTCATCTCTCCTTGCTATTCTTTGGAATTCTGCCTTCAGAGGGATGTATCTTTCCTTTTCTCCTTTGCCTTTAGCTGCTCTTCTTTTCTCAGCTATTTGTCAGGCCTCCTCAGATGACCATTTTGCCTTTCTTTTTCTTGGGGATGGTTTCGATCAGTGCCTCCTGTACAGTGTTACAGACCTCCATCCATAGTTCTCCAGGCACTCTATCAGATCTAATCCCCTGAATCTGTTTGTCACTTCCACTGTATAATTGTAAGGGATTTGATTTAGGTCATACCTGATTTGCTTAGTGGTTTTCCCTACTTTCATCAATGTAAGTCTAGTTATAATTACTAAGATCTGTTCCCAACCATAGAAGACTTCTGACACTAAAAATGTGGGTTTTCCCTACCAAACAATTCTCTAATTCTGTACAGATACCAGCTGAGTGTCCTACAATTTATTCAGTTCTGACACTCCCTGGAGTTAGTTCAGACTGGTTAAGGGCTTAGCCCCACAAGACTGCCCTCCCACTTCAGATAGCAATTGCAAATACTGGGTCCCTAGTTACCCACAATTTATCTGACTTATCTTAAAATTTGGAATTCCCATGACCCTCTCTTTTAGTTTGATAATTTGCTATGACTACACATGGAAATCAGGAACTTTTCTTATTTACTAGCTAAATATACATAGGATATATATATATATATATATATTTATATTTATATATCCTTATAAAGGATGTTAGAAAATATATAAATGAAGAACCTGATTAAGAAGCAAATAATATGAGGGGCGGAAGTGTCCTGAATAGAAGGGCTTCTGTGACTGTGGAGTTTGGGTTATACCACCTTTCTACATGTAGGGGTGTTCACCACCCTAGAAATTCTGCAAACTCTTTCCTTTATGGTTTTATGGAGGTCCCATGACGTAAGCATGTTTGAATCATTGGCAACTCCGGATTAACTCAATCTCTATCCCATTTCCCTCTGGAGGTTTGAGAGGATTTGGAGCTGAAAGTTCCAACCTTCTAATCACATGGTTTCTTTGGCAAGCAACCTCCATCCTGAGACTATCTAGGGGGCTCATACAGAGTCACCTCATTAACATAAACTCAAGTATTCTAGGCAGGGACATTTTAGGAGTAAAAAAGAGGCTCCTCTCATTCCTGTAACTCATGAAGTTCTAAGAACTCTAGGAGCTCTGCTCCAGGAACCTGGGCAAAGACTGCATATATCTTCATTAATGTGTCACAATATTGTACTAGTTAATAGTGAGAAGTAATTGAAAACATCTCTTGGAAGCAACTCCTTCGTTTTCCAGAAGAGACTCATCTGTGTTGCCAGTTATTTCTTCTCTTGCCCCTCTTCCTCATTTTTCTTCATCTGTGTGTAATCTGTTCATTGAATGAGCTGGACTTAGTGGTGTATAATTGGAATATTCCTTTATTTATCTCTGCTCTTGCCTGCCACCATGTTATTTTGGTTCTTCCCTCCCCCATTCCTGGTAATATTCCTGAGAAAGTGACTTTTCTAGTCACTTTTGGTATTCGAATATCTAAAGTCTGAGACATTAAAAAGTTTAGTCCTATCTACTATCAAAACTTCCGTCTCTCTTTTAAATCCTAAGCTGGCTGTTTGACCAACTTTCATCACCTCCATCAAATTCAGGCCTGATTTACAATTTCATAGGGCATTAGGGAGTAAATATGTCATGGCCTGTTTTATTTTTCTTGTTTCTTTACTTCCTTTCCTCCTACTCTCATTATTTGGTTAGAGGGATGAGAGCTGAAAGGTAGCTGGGAACATTTGTGATTTTTCTTTTCGTTGTTGAATATACAATAGCTCTCCTTGTGGTTGTGCTTTTGTGGAGTCTAATGACCTGATAGTGTACTGTTCACTGACCTATTTTGCTGACATCTCAGGGTAAGCTCTTTGACTTTCCCCTCATTCCTGCTTCTGGCAGTATATTTACAGTTGTCTCTGCTGAAGTGGGCGGTGGGAGGGGTGGGATGT
>SJYC01008911.1:0-31927 GCA_006408675.1 Madoqua kirkii
GTTTACATTTCCGTAATGAATAATGAAGCTGACAACCTTTTATGTTCTTACTTTTCAACTGCTCATCTTCTCTGTTGAAGTGTCTGTTTAAAACATTTATTGTTTTGTTAAATTGTTTTGGTTCACTTTGTATTACTGAACTGTAAAATTATACAATATGAATACACACACATATATAAAATCTTGCAGCACCATTATATATACATGAATTTTTATGCATTTTTATACATACATACATGTGTAGTATGCATGTGCATGTTTATATATGCATGTACAATATTCTGAATATTAGTATTTTTAATGCAACTTGTACTCCAGACTGTGGGTAGACTTCTCATTTTTAAAAAGTGCCTTCTGAAAACAAGAAGTTATAAATTTTGACCAAATTCAATTTTAACAAATGTTTTCATAATTCATACTTTTTGCTTCCTTTCTAAGAAATCTTTGTGTAACTCAGGTTTACAAATTTTATTCCCTGTGTTTCCACCTAGAAATTTTGTAGTTTTATTTCTATGATACATTTCAAGTTCAACTTTATACACTGTGATATAAACTTCATTTTTGTTTTAAATTATTAATTGTCTCATCTGTTGAAACACTATTCTTTCCCCCATTGAACTATTCTGAGTCCTTGCTGAAAGTCATTAGGCCATGTATCTGTGAGTGGCATGTGAGTATACTTCTGTTCCCGTTATATATTTGCATATTCTTCAATAAATAGCTCGCTCTTTTTATTACTCTAGCATTACAGTAAATCTTGAAATGAGGTAGTGTCTTCCTACCTTTTCATTTTTAAAATTGTTTTGATCATTCTGTGTTCCTTGAATTTCCATATATATTTAATAGTTTCAGCTTGTCCATTTGCAGAAAATACAAACTTCTGAAAATTTGGCTGGGTTAAATTTCAACCTATAGATCAATTTAGAATGAAAACAATTTTTCTCAGCATATTTTGTAAGTTTCAGTGTACAAATATTGCACCTGGCTTTTTTCAAAAACAATATGTTTATATGTTATTGTTAATGATATCTAATTTCAAGTGTACATTGTTTAAATATAGGAAAATAATTAAGTTCTGTATATTACTTTGAACCTGAGACTGATAATATTCTTTTATCAGATCTAATTGTTTTTACAAATATTGAGATTTCCTACACACAGAGTAATGCCATCTGAAATGAAAACTATTTCTAATATATATAAATTTTATTTATTTACCTATTTGCAACTCATATAACATTTTTTACTTTAATATAAAGGATCGTATCCAACTCACCAGGCCAGGCTGATTTCTTAGTCATCATTGGACAACAAAGATCCATCTAGTCAAAGTTATGGTTTTTCCACTAGTCATGTATGGATGTGAGAGTTGGACTATAAAGAAAGCTGAGCCCCAAAGAATTAATACTTTTGAACTGTGGTGCTGGAGATGACTCTTGAGAGTCCCCTGGACTGCAAGGAGATCCAGCCAGTCAATTCTAAAGGAAATCAGTCCTAAATATTCATTGGAAAGCCTGATGCTGAAGCTGAAAGTCTAATACTTTGGCCACCTGATGCAAAGTACTAACTCGTTTGAAAAGTCCCTGATACTGGGAAAGATTGAAGGTGGGAGAAGAAGGGGACAACAGAGGATGAGATGGTTGGATGGTATTACCAACTCAACAGGAATGCATTTGAGTAAGCTCTGGGAGTTGGTGATGGACAGGGAAGCCTGGCGTCCTGCTGTCCCTGAGGTTTCAAAAAGTCAGACAAGACTGAGCAACTGAACTGAACTGATTACACAGAATAACTGAACATTCCTTCCTGAACAGTTCAGGCCAAGAGCAGTACTGAACGATTCTGCCCTTCCCCGAGGTTAGATTTGGCTTTAATAATTTGCTATTTCTGATGAATATATTCCAGTTGAATGAAGCCAGGGGTCCTCACTCTTAATAAAGCCCTCTACCAGGCAGGTTCCATGCCTAGATAGCCAGCCCGACAGCCGGCATTTCAGAAAGAGTAGCGTGGACCACTTCAGTCCTTAAAGGTAAAACTCACCCGACCATGAGGAAGTACATCTGCTGCCGCATGGGATCCAGTTGCCCCTTAGCTCTTCTTGAGCCACTCACACACCTCATGGTTCAGTTCCGCTCCAACTTCACGCAGATGAAATGGCCATCTCGAAGAGATGAATAAATGTTTCTTGAGCCCTCTTGGCCCCGGATCCAAGAGCATAAGCGGCCGCTCCGCCTTGGCAGTCTCCGCCCACTCAGGGCCAGGTTCGCCTGGGCGGTTCAGTCGGCGCATCTCGAGGCATGCTGGGAAATGAAGTCCGTGTCATGTGACCGTAGTCTGAGTGGCACGTGACGTGCGGAGGGTTCCTGGGAACTACACCCTGACTCGTGAGGTCTTCAAACGCTCAGAACCAGAGAAATTCAGAGAAAAAGGTATTTCCTGGTGTTTGGATTATTTGATGCATACCAATAGATCTTCTGCATTGTTTAATCCAACTTTTTAATTTCACATACAGCCCATTTATTGAATGTGTGATCACTGTGGGCCAGATCCAGTACTTGAGGTTGAGGAATAAAGATAGTTCCTGTCCTCAGGTTTACAGACACTAGAGAACACAGACAGCGTGCAGACAGTTACAATACACTATGGGACTAAGCACTAGATGCTAAGGAAGGAAGTTCTGGATTTAGGGGATGCAGAAAGTTTCTTGTAGGAGATATAGGGGAACAGATGGGGAGAAACCGGGAGAAATCTCTTTCCAGTCCAGCTTAGCCAGCCTGAAGCAGTAGCACAAGCAAGGTCTGAGAGGAGAGAGAACTTTGAAGGAGTCATTGCTTCCAATGTGTTGGGTAGCATTTTCGTATGACTGAACCGCAAAGAGCAGAGATGATGGTCATGGTGAGAAACCAGTCAGTAGACAGAAGTGAGGAAGAAGAGGCAAGTGCCAAGATCACATTGGGCCTCAGACATTGTGTTAAGCGGTTTTGTCTTTATCCTAGGAAGAGTGGGAAGCTGGTGATGATTTTAAGGAGGGATATCACAGGCAGTCCATTCTAAAGATCAGTCCTGGGTGTTCTTTGGAAGGAATGATGGCTAAAGCTGAAACTGCAGTACTTTGGCCACCTCATATGAAGAGTTGACTCATTGGAAAAGACTCATGCTGGGAGGGATTGGGGGCAAGAGGAGAAAGGGACGACAGAGGATGAGATGGCTGGATGGCATCACCAACTCGATGGACATGAGTTTGAGTGAACTCTGGGAGTTGGTGGTGGACAGAGAGGCCTGGCATGCTGCAATTCATGGGGTCGCAAAGAGTCGGACAGGACTGAGTGACTGAATTGAACTGATCACAGGATTAGATTTTTCCAAGATGATACACACCTTTTTAACATATTTAGATTTTATTTCAGAGAAGGCAATGGCAACCCACTCCAGTGTTCTTGTCTGGAGAATCCCAGGGACTGGGGAGCCTGATGGGCTGCCGTCTATGGGGTCGCTGGGCGTCGGACAGGACTGAAATGACTTAGCAACAGCAGATTTTTATATATTCTTAAATATTTTGTATTCTTTACTATTTAAGGTGGAGTAATATGAATACCCTCTATTCTTCACTAGATTCACCATTTTTACATTTATATTTATCTGTCAGTTCAGTTCACTCAGTTCAGTGGCTCAGTCGTGTCCGACTCTTTGTGACCCCATGAATCACAGCACGCCAGTAAGTGCACGCCATGCACGCCAGTACAGCATGCCAATACATGCTGTTATTCACATTTTGCATTAGTGTGATACATTTGTTACAATTGATGTGCATTGTGTTTCCTACAATTTTCATGAATATCATGTTATGGATCCACCATTAGAATACAGAATACTTCTGCTCTCCTTAAAACCCCTGTGTTCCACCTATTCTTCCCTCTTTCCCTCCAAACCCTTGGCACTTAATTTTCCCCATTGGCTGTCACTTTCTATAGTGTTGAATATAGCTGATGAGTGGACCTATTGTTTAATTTCTGATCTTAGGGCTAAAGCATTCACCGTTAAGCATGAAATTATATGTGATATTGATGCTTGCCCTGAACAGATTTAGAAATTTCTCTCTGGTTCTAGTTTTATGAGAATTTTTTTGTTATGAATGGATATTGGAGTTCATTAAATGCTTTCAACATGCATTAAGATGACGTTTATTGGTATGATCATATTTTTTCTCCTTTATTATTTTAATGTGATCAGTTACAGTGATGCATTTTTAGATTAGCAAACTGCTGTTTTAGTTCTGCTAAGACTACAGCAGTCCTAATGTATTACTCTTTTTTATATTGCTGTGTTTTATTTGCTAAGTCTTTTGTTAAGCCTGTTTTTGTGTAAATTAATGATGGATATCAGTATTTAGTTTTGCTTTGTTTTTTTTTCTCCCCTTAAAATATCTTTGTTTGGTTTAAGTACCATAATGCTTGCCCCATAAAATGAGTTTGGATATGTTACTTCCTTGTTTTTCTAAAAGATTTAATGAAGGATTGCTATTTTTTCTTCCTTAAATGTCTGATGGATTTGACCAATGATGCTTTCTAAAACCAGAATGTTCTTTGTGGAAAGGTTTAAATTGCAAATATATTAAAGTGATATAGGTCTATTAAGATTTATTATGTCCTCTGGCATCAAGTTTTAAATGTGTGCTTTCAAGGAATTTTTGTAATTCACATAAGATGTCAAATTTATTTGCATATATTTATTTGATGTTATTAAGTTATGTAGCACTTGTGCTGATGACTCTTTTAATTTCTGTTATTTGGTAATTTTGTCTTGGGTTATTGAGAAGTGTATTATTCAATGCTTGTAGTGATTATTTCATACATAGGATCTGTTTTTTTGTTTTTCCATATTGGAAAGTCAATCTAGCTCAAGGTATTTCATCATGCAGAAGACATTTTAAAATGAGTATTTGCTGTAATTCTTTTGTGTACTATCCCTACCCTTTAGAAAAGAGCCAGAACATCAGTTTCTCAGCCTTTCTTACATCTAGAACAAAAACCTAGGTTTACTAGTCAGAGCCACCAGTGTATGACCTTGATTCAGAAGAAAGCTATCTGAAGAAGCAGATGCATGAAGAAATTGGCTTTTTCTAGTGATGTTGGTGACATAAAACATTAACATAAAGCGTTCGAGGTGGAGTGGCTAGGGTTTTGATGTTCATGGTTCAGTTTCAGCAGCGTGGCTTTAGTGTTTTTAAGATGGATGACCTCCGAATCTTATACTTTGCTCTTCCCTGCTCCCTGAGATTTTGTAAGACTGCTTTTAGGTAAATTGCTTTTTCCATTTGCATTAATTAAGGTGGCTTCTGTTACTTTGAAAAAGAATTATGACAGACAAAGAAGTATTGCTTTTCTAAATAATTTGCAAGTAAATCAGCTTTTAATCCGAAATACGTGACACTTTCCCTGCACTTCAAGACAGACAAGAACAGTGTTTGTACACAGAGCGATTATTGAGTAAATATAAATGAATCGATGTACATTCATGTTATTAAAATATATAGTTGTTCTTGAGATTGTCTTTGAGTATGATAAATTTTCCCACTAAGAAATTACGATTTGTATTACATAAAATATTTTTGCTACAAGGTATTTTATCCTCCAGACACCTTATATTTTATCTTTATTATGTTATATTACAAATATTTATGAAAATAGGCTGGAATGATATGAAAGTCTGTAGACTGTCTCTGACAGTCCATTTCAAATTGCTACCATAAAAATTTCTGGACATGACTGAGCAACTTGACTTTCACTTTTCACTTTCGTGCATTGAAATGGCAACCCACTCCAGTGTTCTTGCCTGGAGAATCCCAGGGGTGAGGGAGCCTGATGGGCTGCCGTCTCTGGGGTCACACAGAGTCGGACATAACTGAAGAGACTAAGCAGCAGCAGCAGCGGTGCCTAATTTGCCTATTACTAGTATTACTATAGGAAAGAAAGAACAAAAATCTTTCCCTGACTAATGATTCCAAAGTGTGTTCACCCTTTAGATCAACTACGTGATGATGCATGTGAACTTGTCAGTGAGTTGAATAGTTTCCAGTTAAGATTCTTAAACTGTAATTTTCAGAATGGATATATTGAGGATTGGTTGACTTGACTCTAAATCTGAAATTTCAGCACACTTATTCCATAGAATTACTTTTTTGAGGGGACTACTAGTCGTGTAGGGCACTGCTGGGTATACAGCAGTAGGCACATGAGTGAAAACTGACTTGCACTGTATCTTCTGTTTGCTCCCTTACTTCTGTTTTACAACCCACTTGATACTGTTAGTGTGATCCTCAAGAGCTCTGCAGTTTGCAGTACTTTGGTTGGTAAATGGGAGACTCCAGGAGGAGATCAGTGCATGAAGGGAAGAGAGGTGGAGACGATTATCTACCAACTTCCTCCTTGGTGTGTGGTTGACGGAGGATGCGTTTGGCTGTTGAAGGCTGCAACTTCTGTCTGGTGGTTCCACAACTAGATTTTTCCCTTTGAAAATGGCTCCCTGTCTTCTGTCCCTTCAGACTTAAAAGCAGTACTGTTTTACACTCCGGTTAACTCCAAGGTGCTTACCAAGTATCCTTGTTATTTTTCTTTAACTCTGCCCCCAAATTTTGTAAATGGTTTTGTCTTTGAATTTATTTAATCACCACTTTTGAGTGGAAGATCTGTTTTTCTGCTGATACAGTAATTAGACCAGGAATGATCCCAGAAATCAGGGCTTCCAAATGAGAATCTGGGAGTGGGCTTCTCATTTACTTAATAATTACATGGATATCTTACTTCTGAGGAAAAAAATAAGAAAATGGTAATCCATGCTTTTCAGTGAAAGCATAGTTGCTCAGATTATCATTGGTCATGGTACTGAAAGATGGAATATAGTCAGTATCAACTCCATCAGCATATAACCAGTGCAATCATAATAAATCATATTATTTAATGCTAGGTAGTCACTGTGTTGAAATTCTTAATAAATTTTGTCAGTGTTTGTAAATGAAGTTCCATGGATAATATAGCACATATCAAAGACTTGGAGTCTCAGCTCACACCCAGTCCCACCTCCTTCTGCCTCTCTCTACCATCTGTGACTGGTCTTGGCCATGAGCTCCTCCACCTCTGCCCAGTGACTGCTGTCCCAAGAGGGACCCCGGGTGCTGGCACAGGAAGCCCTGAGGTTTGTGTACCACTGTGTCATGAAACTGGACCCTGGATATGAGAGTCTGCATATGTACCACAACTTTCCCCATGCCTGAGCAAATGTAATACTTAATAACAAATAAAATTCCGTGACAGTTGAGAGAGAGAGACGTGGAAAAATGAAAAACTTTTTTCTAGCTTTTTCATCAGAGCCCTGCATTTTTATCTTGTTCTGCTCCCTACCAATTCTTGGGCTTCCCAGATGGCACTAGTGGTAAAGAACCTACCCACCAATGGAAGATATATAAGAGACTTGGGTTTGATCCCTGGGTCGGGAAGATCCCCTGGAGAAGGGATGACAACCCACTCCAATATTCTTACCTGGAAAATCTCATGGACAGAGGAGCCTGGCAGCCTACAGTCCATAGCATCACAAAGAGTCAGACACAATTGAAGCAATTTAGCATGCACAGCACATGAATACATGGGATAGTGGGGAAGATGGATTTTAAAACAGAAGAATAATTAGTTTGCCAATAAATCCAAATATTTCCTTTGGGAGGGAAAAACAAGAGAGGAATGTATGTGCAACATTCCAGCTCTTTGGAAGTCTGCTGGAAGGACTGTTTTCTGTGTCAGTGGAGAGTAAGGGAAAATATGGATGTACAAAATAGGTCCGTTGCCTTTAAGGCAGTGCCATTTATCTTCTAAACTACAACAGCACCTTTTAACTCATACACTTACATCCATATTGTTGTCAAGATATAGTTCCAAGTCTTAGACACTGTTCTGCGAAGTCATAGTTGCTTTGCACCTGTCCACCATCACAACACCATCAAATTGCCTAAGACACTGAACATGTTCATGAAAATAATGAGATTTCTATCTGCATCTTATCTGAGCTGGAATTTTTCTTCTTTATGTCTTTAAGTGTTGTATAAAATTCTCCATCAAAGTCATTTATTTTTATCAATTGAAGAAAACTAAGAGAAGGAAAAAATGCATATGCCAAAAGGAATGAGGTGAATTTTAGACATTATTTTCTATTCTTGTATTCTGAAATTTGGGGACTTAGCACTTTAATGCTTTAGTCTTTTCTTTTTACTTATTTTTAAATAAATATATTTTGACTGTCACATGTTAGTAGAAATTGTTGTGATTCTAAAATAAATATTCCCTTTCTGGTGAATGGTTTTGAAGTTAAGAGCAGGAAAGTTTACCCAAACTGTTACTTAAAGTGTGTATTAACCACATAAACCAAGATTTCTACATTTAAACAGTTGAGATTCTTGGAAAATGTTTATCTTCCTTTATAGAAGCACCCCTTATGTATGTATTGTAGAAAAAGTTGTGTGCGTGTGGATATACAAAGAGACTTTGAGTTTATTCTACATTTAGCCAAATTAAACATCCTTTTTGGAGACTGAACCATGTAAGCATGGTCTCGTCCCAAAGAGAAAACATGGTATTAAAAACATAAAACTTACCCATCTGACTCTTCGATCTTTATAGATTCTAGGAATGTAAACACATCTCTTTAATGCAAAAGTTATTAACAACATATTTACTTAGTATGGCATTTTTACAATGTTCAAAGGCAAATTATAGATGAGTAAGGCTGAAAATAACTTGAGAGATGAACTGATCCAACCTAGACTATGTCCAACAACACAGGAAATGACTCTACAGGTGGACATCACCAGGTGGTCAATACCATCATCAGATTAATTATATTCCTTGTAGCTGAAGATGGAGCAGCTCTATACAGTCAGCAAATAGAAGACCAGGTGATGACTATGGCTCAGATCATGAACTCCTTATTGCAACATTCAGACTTAAATAGAAGAAAGTAGAGAAAACCACTAGACCATTCAGGTATGATCTAAATCAAATCTCTGCCATTGTACAGTGGAAGTGAGAAATAGATTTATGGGATTAGATCTGATAGACAGAGTGCCTGATGAACTATGGACAGAGGTTCATGACACTGTACAAGAGGCAGTGAACAAAAGCATTCCCAAGAAAAAGAAATGCAAAAGGCAAAATGGATGTCTGAGGAGGCCTTACAAACAGCTGAGAAGAGAGAAGTGAAAGGCAAAAGAGAAAAGGAAAGATAAAGGCATTTGAATGCAGAGTTTCAAGGAATAGGACGGAGAGATAAGAAAGCCTTCCAAGTGATCAATGAAAAAAAAAAATAGAGGAAAACAATAGAATGGGAAAGACTAGAGATCTCTTCAAGAAAATTAATGATAGCAAGGAAACAATGTATGCAAAAATGAGCAAAATAAAGAACAGAAACAGTATAGACCTAACAGAAGCAGAAGATATTAAGAAGAGGTGTCAAGAATACACAGAAGAACTATACAAAAAATCATAACTCAGACAACAGTGATGGTGTGCTCTCTCACCTAAAGCCAGACATTCTGGAATGTGAAGTCAAGTGGGCCTTAGGAAGCATCACTGTGAACAAAGCTAGTGGAGGTGATGGAATTCCAATTGAGCTGTTTCAGATCCTTAAAAATGATGCTGTTAAAGTGTGGCATTCAATATGCCAGCAAATTTGGCAAACTCACTGTGACCACAGGACTGGAAAACATCAGTTTTCATTCCAATCCCAAAGGACAATGCCAGAGACTGTTCAAACTACTGCACAATTGCACTCATCTCATATGCTACCAAAGTAATGCTCAAAGTTATGCAAGCAAGGCTTCAACGGTACATGAACCAAGAACTTTGAGGTATTCAGTCTGGATTTAAAAAGGCAGAGGAACCAGAGATCAAATTGCCTACATCCGCTGGATCATAGAAAAAGCGAGAGTCCCAGAAAGACAGATACTACTGCTTTATAGACTGCCCCAAAGCCTTTGACTAGTGTGTGGATCACAACAAACTGTGAAAGATTTTTCAAGAGATGGGAATACCAGACCACCTTATCTGCCTTCTGAGAAATCTGTATGCAGGTCAAGATGCAATATTTAGAACCAGACATGGGAAAATGTACTGGTTCCAAATCAGGAAAGGAGTCCTTCAAGGCTGTATATTGTCACTCTGCTTATTTAACTTATATGCAGAGTACATCATGCAAAATGTCAGGCAGGATGAAACTCAAGCTGGAATAAAGATTGCCAGGAGAAATACCAGTAACCTCAGAAATGCAGATGACACCACCCTTATGGCAGAAAGCAAAGACGAACTAAAGAGCATCCTGATGAAAGTGAAAGAGGGGAGTGAAAATGTTGGCTTAAAGCTCAACATTCAAAAAATGAAGACCATAGGATCTGTTCCCATCACTTCATGGCAAATAGATGAGGAAACATCTATTTTCTTGAGCTCCAAAATCACTGCAGATGGTGACTGCACCCAGAAGTTAAAAGGCGTTTGCTCTTTGGAAGAAAAGCTATGATCAACCTGAACAGCATATTAAAAGCAGAGACGTTACTTTGCCAACAAAGGTCCATCTAGTCAAAGCTATGGTTTTTCCAGTAGTCATGTATGGATGAGAGAGTTGGACTATATTAAAGAAAGCTGAACACCGAAGAACTGATGCTTTTGAACTGTGGGAGAAGACTCCTGAGAATCCCTTGAACTGCAAGGAGATCCAATCAGTCAATTCTTAAGGAAATCAGTCCTGAATATCCATTGGAAAGCCTGATGCTGAACCTCCAATAATTTGGCCACCTGATGCAAAGAACTGATTCATTGGAAAAGATCCTGATGCTGGGAAAGATTGAGGAGAAGGGGACAACATGGTTGGATGGCATCATCAACTCAATGGACATGAGTTTGAGCAAGCTCCGAGAACTGGTGATGGACAGGGAAGCCTGATGTGCTGCTGTCCGTGGGGTTGCAAAGATTCAGACAAAACTGAGCAACTGAACTGAACCTAGACAATTCTGGAAAAATATCACAACTCTAATGGCCAAACACAATATATTTTCTTTTAATTTCCAGTCATTGGACATAGTTACATATTCATTCATTTATTTGCTTAATTATTCCCTGCTTTCTATAGGCTAAATATTGTTAAGAATCTATATCAATAAGGAAAGCAGACACACTCTCTTACTTGTGAAGTGTACATTCTACTATGAGTCAATCCATTAAAGATAAATATAATAATAAGTAAATTCCTTGGTATGTTACAAGGTAATAAATGGGAAAAAGAAAAAGTAGAAGAGTAAGGATGATAATAGGTACCAATATTAACTTTTAATATTTTCTTATTTTCACCTTCAGAGAGAGAGAGAGTGAAGTCACTCAGTCGTGTCTGACTCTTTGCGACCCCGTGGACTGTAGCCTACCAGGCTTCTCTGTCCATGGGATTCTCTAGGCAAGAATACTGGAGTGGGTTACCATTTCCTTCTCCAGGGGATCTTCCCAACCCAGGGATAGAACCCGGGTCTCCTGCATTGGAGGCAGACGCTTTAACCTCTGAGCCACCAGGGAAGCCCATTCAGAAATGCATATAAATATTGTTTAACTGTTTACTTGATAAGGAGTTGCTTTAGTAGATAGAAAAATGTATTGTAACTTTTAAAGATCTTTCATTTATAGTTGAGAGATTATTCTTAACTGGCTTTATAAGGAGAGGTTGGCTTGGCTAAATGATTTCAGATTTTCTTACAAGTCTTAAATTTCAGTTCATATAGACCGTAAGGTGGTAACCTCTCATTTATGCTGCTTCATTATTTCAGAACAAGATTTGTGAGACTTTGTGTCACAATAAATATGCAATTTGTGAAAATGGTTCTATGATCTGAGTTCAGTACTAAGTTCTCCTTGTCTGTGTTGTTAGCAAGCATTTTCCATTCTTTGTTGCTCTGTACTTGTAGTTCTCTCTGCCTAGGGTGCTTTCCTTAGGTTACCCTAGTCTGGCTCCTTTTTACAAACAAGATTTCAAATCTAATGCACATTTTTCAAAAAAGACCTTTCAACACACTATTTAAATCATCTACTCCACTCCAGCAGTCTCCATCATACTATTTGATTTTCTTTATGACACTAAAGTTAAATAATAATTTTTTTATGATTTATTGCCCTCCTTTTCCACAATTTGATCTCCCTGAGAGCCCATCTCCTATCTTTCTCTTTCAGGGCTATAACCACAATCCCAGCAATGGGACAGTGGATACTAAGTGAAATATTTGTGGAATGAGTTATGACCTTCCCTACTTGTCCATAGTTAAATCCAGAATGTATAAAGAACATTTCTCTTTAGTATTTTTACTGTAGTTAAATTATTAGTGCTACAGTAAATGTACTTAAACAAGTTTAACTCTTGGTTCATATATAAGACATTTTAGAAAGTCTAGTTTATTCTGATAGTTAAAATAGTGGACTCTGGGGCTCAAATTTTAAATCTGATCTTAGCAAATTTATCCAAACTTTCTATGATCTTCAGTTCAGCTGCTCAGTCATGTCAGATTCTTTGCAACCCCATGGACTGCAGCACGCCAGGCTTCCCTGTCCATCACCAACTCCTAGAGCTTACTCAAACTCACATCTATCAAGTCGGTGATGCCATCCAACCATTTCATCCTCTCTCTTCCCCTTTTCCTTCCACCTTCAATCTTTCCCAGCATAAGGGTCTTTTTCAGTGAATCAGTTCTTCGCATCAGGTGGCCAAAGTATTGGAGCTTCAGCATCAGGCTTTCCAATGAGTATTCAGGACAGATTTCCTTTAGCATGGACTGGTTGGATCTCCTTGCAGTCCAAGGGACTCTTAAGAGTCTTCTCCAACACCACAGTTCAAAAGCATCAATTCTTTAATGCTCAGCTTTCTTTATAGTCCAACTCTCACATCCATACATGACTACTGGAAAAATCACAGCTTTGACTAGATGGACCTTTGTTGGCAAAGTAATGTCTCTGCTTTTTAATATGTTGTGTATATTGATCATAGCTTTTCTTCCAAGAAGCAAGCGTCTTTAACTTCATGGCTGCAGTCACCATCTGCAGTGATTTTGGAGCCCCCCAAAATAAAGTCTGTCACTGATTCCATTGTTTCCCCATCTATTTGTCATGAAGTGATGGGACAGGATGCCATGATCTTAGGCCCATTAAATTTATCTTTCTATGCCTCAGAATCCTTGTCTATAAAATCGGGATAATAATAGTCATGAGAGAGTGACTTTATAAGGACAAAATTTTTAGAATAATATACATAATATAAAATATGCATTCGATAATTATTATTGTTTTTTTTTAATGTGTTCAGTTCGGTTCAGTTCAGTTCAGTTCAGTCGCTCAGTTTTGTTTGATTCTTTGCGACCCCGTGAACCGCAGCATACCAGACCTCCCCGTCCATCACCGACTCCTGCAGTCCACCCAAACCCATGTCCATTGAGTCGGTAATGCTATCCAATCATCTCATCCTCTGTCATCCCCTTTTCCTCCTGCCTGCAATCTTTCCCAACTTCAGAGTCTTTTCAAATGAGTCAGCTCTTTGCATCAGGTGGCCAAAGAATTGGAGTTTCAGCTTCAACATCAGTCCTTCCAATGAACACGCAGGACTGATCTCCTTTAGGATGGACTGGTTGGACCTCCTTGCAGTCCAAGGGACTTTCAAGACTCTTGTCCAACACCACAGTTCAAAAGCATCAGTTCTTCAGTATTCGGCTTTCTTTATAGCCCAACTAGGTGCCTATATTGTCCAGCATTCTGGCTTTGCCTGTGCATATGAATAAAAGAGCACAAGAATTTAGCAGGTACTTTGAGTCTGTGGCCTGAAACATAGGTGATCGCATTTGCAGCCAAGCCAGTTCTTCTCTTGATGGGATACCTGTTTTCAGAAATCCATATAGGTTGTTGAATTGCAGAAGGCAATGTGTACAAAGATGGGCCATCTCCAAGTTGATGAGTATGTGACTACTGAAATGTGTATTTGTTGCAGGTTGTCCGTGGCCTACGTCCTGCCTTGTCTTTTGATATTCCTCAGTCCTGTAATGTGTATGTGGGAATATTTTTTCATTGAAATGATTCCTCAGAGATTCATTGCCAAGCATGAGACTAAGATACATTCTGTAAGTATACTTTCTCAGATTTATTCTAGAGTTAACAAAAATGTTTTGGTGACCTGAATAAATAGCTTGAGTCAAAACTGAGCCCTTAAAGTATGATAATAACATCATAATTCTCCTGGCTTAGGCATTCTCTAAAGCTTATGTTAAACTGGTACTGCTTTGTGAAGAGATATTCTTCATCACTTCTCAATGCCTGTGAAAGAGTCTTCTGGCTTCAGACGTCTCCATCAAATCTTCTCATAAAACTAGAGGTCAGACTCAATGGCATCATCCAAAGAGGGAAGCCAGAAATAAACTGCCTCAAAAGACCAATATTTTTTTTAGAATTGAGAAAACAAAATATTTCATGAGGGAGGAAATGGCCTTGGGAATTGTTATTTAAGATTTTCAAATTGCAACAATATGTGTAGAAACAATCACTTCCCATATCCTGTGTTACATTTTCTAGTCACTAAATTTAGTGTGATGATCATTTCATGATGTGTGTAAGTCAAATCATTATGCTGTATACCTCAAACTTAAAAAAACTGGAAAAAAAAAAGAGAAAATAGGTTTCAGATAATATTAAGGTATTAGTGTTGGCTTACTAATTGTGAAAAATGTGCCACAGTAGTATAAGATCATAACATTAGAGGAAACTGAGTGAAGGAAATATTGGAACTTGTATTATCTTTGCAACTTTTTCATAAATCTAAAGCTATTCTAGAAAGTTTGTTTAAATATGAATAACATTTTAAAAACTTTTAAAAATAAAATATGTCTCTGAAATCTACAAATTGACAAGAGCTCTAGTTTCAACAGTGAGACAGTTTGTGTAGTGTAGGACTCAGAAAGAAAATAGCCCCACCCCTTATGCCCATATTCTGATACTAGTGATTTATTCTAGAATCTTAATCATTGCTATGGACTGTGTGGATCACACTAAACTGTGGAAAATTCTGAAAGAGATGGGAATACCAGACCACCTAACCTGCCGTTTGAGAAATCTGTATGCAGGTCAGGAAGCAACAGTTAGAACTGAACATGGAACAACAGACTGGTTCCAAATAGGGAAAGGAGTACGTCAAGGCTGTATATTGTCACCCTGCTTATTTAACTTATATGCAGAGTACATTATGAAAAATGCTGGACTGGAAGAAACACAAGCTGGAATCAGGATTGCCGGGGGAAATATCAATAACCTCAGATATGCAGATGACACCACCCTTATGGCAGAAAGTGAATAGGAACTAAAAAGCCTCTTGATGAAAGTGAAAGAGGAGAGTGAAAAAGTTGTCTTAAAGTTCAACATTCAGAAAATGAAGATCGTGGCATCCAGTCCCATCACTTCATGGGAAATAGATGGGGAAACAGTGGAAACAGTGTCAGACTTTATTTTGGGGGGCTCCAAAAATCACTGCAGATGGTGACTGCAGCCATGAAATTAAAAGATGCTTACTCCTTGGAAGAAAAGTGATGGCCAACCTAGACAGCATATTCAGAAGCAGAGACATTACTTTGCCGACTCAGGTACGTCTAGTCAAGGCTATGGTTTTTCCTGTGGTCATGTATGGATGTGAGAGTTGGACTGTGAAGAAGGTTGAGCGCTGAAGAATTGATGCTTTTGAACTGTGGTGTTGGAGAAGACTCTTGAGAGTCCCTTGGACTGCAAGGAGATCCAACCAGTCCATTCTGAAGGAGATCAGCCCTGGGACTTCTTTGGAAGGAATGATGCTCAAGCTGACACTCCAGTACTTTGGCCACCTCATGCAAGAGTTGACTCATTGGGAAAGACTCTGATGGTGGGAGGGATTGGGGGCAGGAGGAGAAGGGGACGACAGAGGATGAGATGGCTGGATGGCATCACAGACTTGATGGACGTGAGTCTGAGTGAACTCCAGGAGATGGTGATGGACAGGGAGGCCTGGAGTGCTACGATTCATGGGGTCGCAGAGTCAGACATGATTGAGCGACTGAACTGAACTGATGGACTTTTTTTGTTTAATTCTCTTCCCAAAAATGAACTTCACCAACCTAAACCATGTTTTCATTAACTACAGGTTACCTCTCTAGGTGATTTATCCATGTTATTAGATACATTTCTTACCTTGAAATAAACTGCTGTATTTGTAAATTAGATATCTCATAAGGCTCTTGAATCCAGAATTTATAAAGAACTCTTCAAACTTAATGCTACAAAGATAATCCAGTTAAAAATGGACAAAGAATCTAAATAAATATTTCTCCAAGAAGATATACAGACAGTTCATAAGCAAATGAAAAAATGCTCAACATCATTGCTCATTAGAGACATATGCATCAACACCATGAGATAACACTGATGCCACTAAGATGACTGAATATCAAGCTTTTCAAATCTCAGTATTGCCACCTAAATAACATCTGAGTTCATTCAGGTGACCTTTAACATCCTGTGCCATGTGTGCGCAATTTAAATTCTCATACCTGTGTTGTATATCCGTAGTCTTGTGTTTATCACCGTTTCCCCTAAAGTACTTGCTATTTTTCCTACCAGCCCTGCTACTTGTAGTGCTGCCACACTCCATTTTTAACCAGCCCCCAGGCAGTGGTTTTGTAGATCATCTATGAGGAACTGTCACCTAGCTGTCTTCTTACCTGTGAAATAGCTGTGAAAATGTTACCAAACCCAAACTCATACTGCTTGCACACAACAGGCCAATAAATCGAGAGACAAATCTTTGTTGGGACAGAGAATCATGACATTATTAACAAAGCCCTCAGGCCTAGAAGATGGTGGACTGCTATCCCAGAGAATCATCCTACGTGAGTTAGAATTCCAGCTTCTCTATATTAAAAGAGAATGGTTGGTATAACGTTCTTGGTGTCAGAATCCTTTGTTCCTGCAGAAGGTCATGTAGATTAGGTCATGATGTTACTATAACCTCCAAGACTGATGTTATCTCTGTTCCGCAACTTTTTCTCTCTGTATGAATGGGCAAGTAGTAAACCTTTAGGGTCTCAGCCTTTAATATGGGCTATTCTGTATATTTCAGACTATAGGCAACATTCCTAACTTGTAACAAAAGCAATAACTTACAAAGGTTAAAGTAAAAGAAGCAGATCTAATAGGGAGATTTGTTCTTCCCTGTTACAAAGCTCCAGCTTCCCAGGTGGCACACTGGTAAAGAATCTGCCTACCAGTGCAGGAGATGCAAGAGATGCGGGTTTGATCCCTGGGTCAGGAAGATTCTCTGGAGTAGAATATGGCAACCCACTCCAATATTCTTGCCTGGAAAATTCCATGGACAGAGAAGAACTGGTGGGCTATAGTCCATGGGGTTGCAGGGTCAGACACTACTGAGCAACTAACACTTTCACTTTTTTAACATACATATGTTCATTTTCTTTATTTCCAACTGAGCATACATACTCACAAACATTACAGAAACTCTTACTTGGAAAAACAGAATGCTTGTCTCTCCAGATGCTTCCAACCTATAAGTTATTCTTTTGTTTCCTGTCTCAATGTTTCATTCTGCTTATAAAGAGAAGAAAAGGCACTTTTTTTCTTCATACAATATCTACTCAAATTGTATATACCTTGCAAGTGTAGCATCCTTTATGCTTATCTGTTTGATTTATAAAGAACAAGGGAATTGCAGTAGTACTACCACTAATAAAACATCTATACGGTAGCAGTGGAGCTGAAGTTGGAGCTAGTGATTAAAACAACACTTACCTGTCCTTTTTTCTTGAAAATACAATATAGGGCGACTTCTTGGGATATATAACTTTACTTAAATAAACCATACCACACTTTGTTTGAAAGGAAACTACAAAGAAGTTTAATGGGCATATAATGTCACATATTATTGATTCTGAAATCAGACTCTCATTGGGATTGAGAGATTGCTGTTACTTTGCTTTTTTAGAGTTTTAAAAACAGAAATTCTGGGTATCATTCTGCAGAGTTCTACATGGATGGTTTCTACATGGTACAGTTGATTGCAGTTTACTAATCTAGGCACTTAATAAATAACAAACATAAAACACCTCCTCAGGTTATCTATCAGCCAGTTTTGGGGAACTGTCTACAGTGTGGATCTCAGATCACTAGCTTCAAAATATTCCTGAAGTGTTTTCCTAAAGCTCTATATCCTGTACTTGCTATATAAGAATCTCAAATGTGAAACTTAGGAATCTGTACAATAAACAGATTCTACTGTAGATTCATATGTATGTATAGGAGAACAAAATGTCTCTTTGACACGTAGACTATTTTGAGCTGAAAACAATTAAAATCCAAAAGACTCACAAAGAAGTGTTGACCTCTCCTGTTAGCTACCCAAAGAATTTAGATGGAGGGCCTCTTACAGGAAAGGAATGATCACCATGGATATCTATAGTTTGAACTAGGTGTGGTTGACTAAGACCTAAGAAAGTGAAAGTGAAGGTCTCTAAGTCATGTCTGACTCTTTGCGACCCCATGGACTATACAGTCCATGGGATTCAGCCCGTTCTCTGAACGGTTAGGAAATATGTTTGTTTGTTTTAATTATGAGTTCACAATGACACTTGGAATTCTGATCCTAAACCACAAAGTCTTCTCCCTTTCCCATTTCATGCTTGTATTTCCCCTTTTGCCCATAAGGAAATCTGGTTCTTGAAAACTTTTAATACATTTGTACCATTTGTTTAATATTACAATATACAGTAGTTCAAGAGTCACTTTACCAGTACTATTACTACCAAAAAAAAAACTCTATTAAAATTCAAAATTTCTTTTAGTTTCCCTTAAAATATGTCTCATTGATCCATATATAGTCAGTACTACATTCAAAAGTTACCTAGCTTGTTTTTCTTCTTTCCTCTGTATGCACGCCAGCATTTGTTAGCTCTTGTCTTTTTTTGATGGCCATTCTAACATGCTTGTGGTAATAACATCTCACTATGGTTTTAATTTGTTTTTCTCTAATGTCTAGTAATGTTGAGCATCTTCTCATTACCTCTTGGTCATTAGTGTGTCTTCTTTGAAAAAATGTTTATTCAGGTCTTTTGCCCATTTTTTTAAAAAATCAGGTAATTTGAGGGTTCGATATTGACTTGTAAGAGTTCTCCATGTATTTCCAGTAGTAATCCCTTATCAGATATACAGTGTTGGGGCTCAGGGAGAACTGCCCACCAATATAACACAATAGCATATTGATTACTTGGAATTAAAGTTACTTTAAAAATGGCCAGTGTAAACCTCCTTTCTGGCTCCATGAAAGTAGGAAATAAATCTCTCAGGTGAAAGATGCACTCCCTGCATCTGGAGGTGAAACGATGCCCTGATTGCCAGAGACAGGGAATTCAGGTGAGAGGCCTATTCATGCAAATCTTGTCACTTCTTTAACATACTGCCCCAAATCCAAACTCTGTTCAGGTTCTTTACTAAGTGAACCCCCAAACCTAAATTTTTATGTCTTGTCAATTCCTCACAACTTATTGCTTGTATAAAATAAAACTATAAAAGCTGCCTGCTTTGGCCATTTTTTTTTGGTCCTATTTCTATGAGACCTGCATGCACATAAATAAAATTTATTTTTCTCCTGATAGTCTGTCTTGTGTCAATTTTATTACTAGTGCAGCTGCAAGAACTCAAGAAGGGTAGAAGGAGGAATTTTCTCCTCCCTGGCAATGGTTTGTAAATACCTTTTTCCTCCTGTTCTATGGATTGTCTTTTCACTTTGTTGATAGTTTCTTTCTCTGTGCAGAAGCTTTTTTAGTTTGATGTAGCCTCACTCTAAAAAAAATCTGTTGCTTGTGCTTTTGGTGTGATTTTCAAAAAAAATTATTACCAAGACCTATGTAAGGAGATTTTTAATATTTTCTTGTAGGGGTTTTATGGTTTCAGGTCTTAGGCCTAAGTCTTTAATCCATTTTGAGTTAATTTTTGTGAGTGATGTAAATTAGGGGTCAAGTTCTATTCTTTTACATGTGAATATCCAATTTTCCCAGCACCATTTATTGAAGAGACTATCTTTTCTCCATTGTGTATTCTTGGCTCCCTCAATGATTCTTGTTTCCTTTCCTTTCTCACACAAAAGTTAGCATACCATATAAACTATTTTGCAATTTGATTTTCCTGTTCAATAGTATATAAATCCCTGGTGGCTCAGAGGTTAAAGCGTCTGCCTCTGATGCAGGAGACCCGGGTTCAATCCCTGGGTTGTGAAGATCCCCTGGAGAAGGAAATGGTAACCCACTCCAGTATTCTTGCCTAGAGAATCCCATGGACAGAGAAGCCTGGTAGGCTACAGTCCACGGGGTCGCAAAGAGTCAGACTATATTAGAAATCACCCCAAATCATTTACAGAGATTATCTTCATTCATTATGGTATGTGCATACAGAAACTGTAATTGTTTATGGATGTACCATATCTTATTTACTCAAATAGCATCCTATATTTGGCAGGGTCTTATTCCCAATATTTTATTATTAAAAATAATGCTACAGTGAGAAAAGTGATGCTTATATTTTTCATATTCCTAACAATGAAACTTCAGAGTAAATTCTTAGAAGGAGGATTGCTCTGTGTGTGTGTGTTCATGTGCTCCATTGCTCAGTCATTGTCTCTTTGCCACCCCGTGGACTGTAGCCCACCAAGTCCCACTGTCCATGGAATTTTCCAGGCAAGAACGAGTAAGTTGCCATTTCCCTTCCCCATGGGATCTTCCTAACCTAGGGACTGTACTTGTGTCTCCTGCATTGGCAGGTAGATTCTTTACTTCTGAGCCACTAGGGAAGTCCATTGGCATTACAATAATTATGTAAGAAGTTGGACATCTTTTTATAAGGTTTAGAGCCATTTTGCATATATCTGTTTTATGGACTGTCAGTTATAATATTACTCATTTTTAAAATCATGTTTCTGATATTTTTTCCTTAAGTGGTATTAATTCATTTTGTAGTAGGGAGATAATTTTGTCATCACTGGTAGTTTTTGGAAATGTTTCCTGTTTTCATTTATCTTTTTACTTTACAATGTCTTTTCACTTTATAAATGTATTTGAATATAGTTCAATTTATTATGCACTTCTTTTACTGATTTTGAATTTTCAAGCCATAATTGGAAAAGTTTGTTTTTCTCATCCTCAGATTATGATTAATCTATGTTTTTTTTCTATTATATATATATATGAATTCTTTTGGTGTTTTGTTTTGTTGTTTTTTGCCCTCCAATCCCTTTTGACTTTATTCTTATGTATTGTGCAAACTGTAAGTTCAGTTTTGTTTTGTTTTTGAGATTTGTATCTAGTTGCCTAAAACAAGTTATTAATATAAGTCATTTTTCCTCGGTGATTTGAGATGTTTTTATCCCCTGGATTTTCTTCTGTACTTAAATATATTTCTGAACTTTCTCTTTTGTCCTGCTGATTTATCTATTCATGTGTCAGTAACAAGAGAAGGTAGTATTTATCCATTAGTGACTATTAGTCTTGCAGGTACTTCTGTTTATTATTATCACTCAGTTATTGAGATAGAAGCTGTTGGAAATTCTAGGAAATGACATTTATAGAAACAGTTTTTTCAGCTGAAATTAGTTAGTCTCAATCTTTTTAAATTACCATTTCTGTCTGTGCTATGTCAATTTTGAAGTTAGGAAAGACTTTTTGAAAATCAGTTGTTTAATTTAGTTAACCTGAATAACATGTAAGAAGGCGCATTTATTAATGTGAGCTTAAACTTACAGGCTAGTCTTTTTGAAGTTACTTTTATTTTCTTCTCCAGTGAGAATGCTATTATTTGTGTCTCCAGTGTCATTGACTTTGATTTATTCTTTGATACATGTAACTCAAATGAATAATGAAAAATTTAGAGAATCTGCCTAAGAATTGTGTCAAATGATGTTTCAAGAGTGAAAGAAATACAGTTTCATTCAAATGATCTCTTCACATGCATCTTTATTAATCATCAGACACAAACATTCTGTCAGAATAGATTGTTTTTGTTAAATTTACATTAATTTACATTGCTCCAATGCATGAAAGTGAAAAGTGAAAGTGAAGTCATTCAGTCATGTCCCACTCTTAGCAACCCTGTGGACTGCAGCCTACCAGACCCCTCCGTCCATGGGATTCTCCAGGCAAGAGTACTGGAGTGGGATGTCATTGCCTTCTCCAATAATTTTAAAAAAGTAAAACATCTAACATACTATATCATTATTTCTTATTGTCTTTAAATTTCTGTTATGGTATTCAAAATAGCAGTAATATTACTTTAGGGAAAATATGATTCTGAAAACAGTTTACATTTGCTGAGTTCTCTGATATATTCTGTAATAGCAACTGTTTATCTGGCTTTTCCATACTGCACAGTGGTATGCTGACTGCAATGATCAGTCTTGATATTTTTTATAACAATGTCTGTATGGTTTCTTTCAAAATAGAATTTTCTGAAGACAACGAAAAGGCTAATTACCAATCATTGAACTCATACTATTAAAATGAGAATTACATAGTCTCCTAGGCTGTTGACTTAAAACAGAGGTTGTCAAAGCATGACCAATAAACTGAATGTGCCCATCTGCCTTGTTTTCTAAATAAAGCTTTATTGAAACATAGCCATGCTATTTGTTTACTTACTCTCTGCACTGTGGTGGCAGAGATGAATAGGTATGACAGAGGTCATATGACTTCAAAACCTGAAATATTTATTATCAGGCCCTTCAGAAATAGTATTTGCTGATCCCTGATTTAGAAGATACCACATAAAGCAAACTGTAAAAAATACAAAGCAATATTTTATCGTTTATCTATGCCACATATTATGCCCATCTGCCTTGTTTTCTAAATAAAGCTTTATTGAAACATAGCCATGCTATTTGTTTACTTACTCTCTGCACTGTGGTGGCAGAGATGAATAGGTATGACAGAGGTCATATGACTTCAAAACCTGAAATATTTATTATCAGGCCCTTCAGAAATAGTATTTGCTGATCCCTGATTTAGAAGATACCACATAAAGCAAACTGTAAAAAATACAAAGCAATATTTTATTGTTTATCTATGCCACATATTATAGATTGAATATTTGTGCCCTCCCAAAATCTGTATGTTGAAATCTTACATCCCAAGGGTGATAATATTAGGAGGTGATTGTTGTTGTTTAGTTGCTAAGTCATGTCCAGCTTTTGTGACCTCATGGACTATAGCCTGCCAGGCTCCTCTGTTCATGGGATTTCCCTGGCAAGGACGCTGGAATGGGTTGCCATTTCCATCTCCAGGGGATCTTCCTGACTCAGGTATTAAACCCAAATCTCCTGCTTTGAGAAGGGGTTCTTTACCACTGAGCCACCAGGGAAGCTTAGTCCCCTCATAAAAGAGATCTGCAAAGCACTCTGCACTTTGTGCCACGAGAAGATACAAAAAGTGATCAGCTTGCACATCAGGAGAGGGCTCTCTCACCTTTGCTGGTTTCTCTCGGGCTCACAGTGGATTGAATTTTGTTGGATAATAGCTTGAGCTAATAAGTCCATAGTAGTCTCCCATCTGTTAACAGACAGGTCCTGACTTTTATACAGGAGGCCTCAGTTCTCTATATGATAGCATGGCTCCTTCCCCATACCTGGCTCAGTGTTCCAAGGGAATAAAGGCAGAAACCACATGAAAGAGTGCACTGAGTATCTGTCAGTTCTGTTAGGGAGAAGTCAAGCTTCCTTCATTGTTATAGTACTAGTTAGCATGGTTTTGCAGAACAGAACAACAAATAGGTAAAATTATGAACAGCAAAGCAGAACTGAGAGAGAATAAGCTTAACCATGACCACTGTGATCTTTGAGGGCAAATCTCTAAGATGAGTTCATAACATTCCCTGCTGTCTTGAGCTGCATGGAGAAAATCTGTGCTAAGACATGCTTATTTGCTTGTTCTGTCTTGTTAGGTGTTGACTACCATTGACCATGATAGTGGATTAGACCAAATGTGAAGAAAGGTGAAAATATAAGCCTCGTATAAGTGTGTATGCAACATTAACATACAGTGTTAAGAAAGCTCTTCTACAGGCTGCAAATTCATGAAGGAATTTCCAACTTCAGAACTATATTTACTCCGAGGAACTCAGCTCTCTGTAAACAGATTTTAACATGCCAGACCCTAGACCTTCATGAGACTTCAATGTTTCCTTTCAGGCCAGTGACTTATGAGTGCCTATAGTGTTTACTTGCAAGGTCTTCTTAGGTTAAATTGTGCACTAAAGTAGCAATCATGTTGCTCTACTTCAGTCAGTGAGTCAGAGAACATAAATATTTTTAAAGTAAAATATATTGCAATACTCTCTTTATGACTGGGATGCCTTGGATACATAAAAGATAAATGTCTAGAGAAACAAATTATATGTATAGACCAGATAGCGTTTATTTTAGAAAATGGCTAAGTTCAAACAAATGGCATTACCTTTTATGTCTGAAACCTTCAAATTTATAATTATTTTTAGTGTGAGAGTCAACATTTCTCATATGGAGAGATTTTTAATTATCCTTATAAACATTAATTTAGTTGCCTTTATAAACAATGAAATTTAAGGTTAACACTGGAGGCTGGCAATACTGTGAATTCTTTTCTCAATGATACATGATCATTTTATGCTCATTTAAATGATTCTCCCTATACTTTCCAAATATCCACTTAACACTGGGTAGATTTTAGCACAGAAAGATTGTTTACAAGGGACTCATAGGTAATCACTGAGCAAAACTAAGATTTAACAAAAGTCCCTTATTCTAAACTTCATACTTCCTATGTCACATTTAAAACTCATATTTAAAATGACACAAAGGTGAGAAAGTATTATTTTTTAACCATGATATTATTTTTGCTTAATAAGGACATATTTAGTACTAGCCATTCATAGTATAGAAACTCCATAATTCCTTTACTTATTTTGTCCTCACAATAGCAATTATAGGTAGTTCTTAATATTCCATTGTTAAGCAAGTCAAACAAAGCAATGAATTTGCCCAGGGTAAGTGATAGAGCCAGAATCCAAATCCAGACCTGCCCTACCACAAAACCCATGCTGTGTACATTCCACTGTGCAGTTCTCTGTAATCATGTGTACTATCATGGTAATCATGTTTACTAAGCAATGTATGTTATCCTAAATGAGGTGCTGATCTGAGAGTTAGATGTTTCACCTCTTTCTAAATATCACAGAATGACTAAGGGGCCAGTCAGAGGCCTGCTGGGGCATTTGTGGTCCCATTAGAAAAAGCAGACTTCTTCAGGCTGCTGAAACCTTTTGTCATTCCAGTTCCATGGGTATTCTTTTGTCTGGCATTGTTCCCTGATCAACTTTATACTACTGTAGAATGTAGCCCCACTAAAAGAGAAATGAGCTTTAAGTACAGATAAGCTTAGATCCCAGCACCAGCCTTTCCCAGTAGTGTTATTTAGGTAGACTGTTCTCTGAGCTTTGGAGTCTTCATTTGCAAAATAAAGATAATAATTGCACCTAACTCAACTTACTGAGTTCTGGTGAGAAATAAAGGAGCACTATGTGTGAATTTTGTCACCAAAAGTGATTAATCATAGCCATTTTATTCCTTTACCCTAGACATGTTAGATACTTATTTTATAATTTCTATTCTTTGTTAAATAACACTACTTTTTGTTCCTCTTGAGTCTTAACAGAATGGTTTGTACATGCCAGGCACTAAGCTGGTATCTGGATAGAGCAGTGGACAACGGAGGAGGAAAAGAAAGGTGTAACAGGTAACTAGATATAGAAGAGGTTAAAAGTATCTGAGAGGTTTCCCGTCTCAGTAACTGGGGGAAAAATGAAACTCTTTAAAAGGAAAAGGGAAATTAGAAAAAGTAATGAAATCAGAAATGGCAAACTGCTCCAGTATTCTTGCCTGGAAAATTCCATGGACAGGGGAGCCTCACGGTCTATTGTCCATGGGATCACAAAGAGTTGGACATGACTGAGAGACTGAGCATGTGCACACACACACATACACACACATACACACGTGCGCACACGCACACACACACACACACACACATACTCTAAGGCAGAGGAGTAGTGTTAGTCATATTTAGGCTGAGAGCATGATTCTGGATGGAAACTGTCCTCACTGCATTTGAAGCATTAAGAATATAAATTGAACAAGATATTTTAACTAAAACTTCAATTTTAGAATTTGTTAGATTGAGTGACAATTAAAATGCAGAGGTCACTCTATAAAAAAAAATTGAAAGGTCAGGCACAGACCCATGGGGCATGCTCTCGTTGATAAGAATAAGAACCAGAAAGAGAAGTGGTGAGGTGATGTGTTAATTAGATAGGAGGAGTCTTCCCACAGTGTATATGTATTTGTCAATTTTACCTCTCTGGATAGGCACAGACCCCTGGGGCATGCTCTCATTTACAGGTAGGAATCACAGGAATCTCTGCATACATTTGAAAGATATAAAACATGAGAGTAAGAAAGAATTTGCAAGAGCAGAGTCTAAGAGAAGCCAGTCAGATGCTGCAGGATGCTTCTGACTTGCTATATAACTTAGATCTCTGAACTCACGTATGCTTCTATAAAATGGGAATAGTATCACATCCTTTGAATGTGTGTGTTAAGAATTAAAACAGGTAAAGAAATGGGCAGGCAGGTGTGGTAGGGAGAATAAGAGTACTGGTGCTGGAGGGTGCAATCCTGTCTCTATCCCTCAGTGACTCCCAACTCTAAAAAGTTGACAACCTCAACTAGTCAATTTCTGTTCTTTTTTTCTTTCAGTTTTATTGACATATAACTGACAAATAAAAATGTAAGGCATTTAAACTATGTTAATACATTGTGGTGATTTGATATATTGAATACATACTTTGTCAACAAAGGTCCGTCTAGTCAAGGCTGTGGTTTTTCCAGTAGTCACATATGGATGTGAGAGTTGGACTACAAAGAAAGCTGAGCGCCGAAGAATTGATGCTTTTGAACTGTGGTGTTAGAGAAGACTCCTGAGAGTCCCTTGGACTGCAAGGAGGTCCAACCAGTCAATCCTAAAGGAGATCAGTCCTGGGTGTTCATTGGAAGGACTGATGTTGAAACTGAAACTCCAATAATTTGGCCACCTGATGCAAAGAGCTGACTCATTTGAAAAACCCCTAAAGCTGGGAAAGATTGAGGGCAGGAGGAGAAGGGGACGACAGAGGATGATATGGTTGGATGGCATCACCGACTCAATGGGCATGAGTTTGGGTAGACTCCAGGAGGTGGTGATGGACAGGAAGGCCTGGCGTGCTGTGGTTCATGGGGTTGCAAAGAGTCGGACAGGACTGAGCGACTGAACTGAACTGAACTGAACTGAACAATATGAGAAGACTCCTCCCATCTAGTTAATTAACTCATCTATCAGCTCACCACTTCTCCTTGTTCTTTTATTTGTCTTATTATTTTGGTGATAACATTTAAGTTCTAGTTTATTAGCTTATTTCACTCATACAATACAATGCTATCAAATATAAGTACCATTTTATAGATTATAGACTCAGATCTTACTTATGATTTCTACCCTGAGAATTTGTACTGTTTCACCAGCCTCTATTTCCCGTACCACCTGGGCCCTGAAAAACAGTTTTCTACCCTTTATTTCTGTGACTTTGACTTTTTTTATTTTTTATTTTTTACTTTTTTAAAGATTCTACATGTAAGTGATTCAATGAAGCATTTTTCTTTCTCTAACTTATTTCATTTAGTGTAATGCCCTCAAAGTCTATCCATGTTGTCACAAATGGCAGGATTTTCTTCTTTCTCATGGCTGATTAGTGTTTCATCATATATATTTTTAACAACGTGGAGGTTAGGAACACTGACCTTTCACATATCAAAAATCTGCATACAACTTACACTCAGCCCTGTGTGTCTGTGGTTCCTTTGGATCCAAGGTTCCACGTTCATGGTTTAAACCAACCTATGATCCATAGTACTACAGCATTTATTATTGAAAGCAATCTGTGTATAAGTGGACCTTCAAAGTTGAAATGTTATTCAAGGGTCAGCTGCATATTTATATGTTTATCATCCCCTGCTCTTTAGCCATTCATTCATTCATTGATGGACACTTAAGTCTGTTTCCATATCTTGACTATCATGAATAATGGCCACATTGAACATGGGAGTATAACTATCTCTTTTATACCCTTTTAAATTTTCTTTTAAATATGCATATACTCAGAAGTAGGATTGCTGGATCATATGGTAGTTCTATTTTGAATATTTTTCACTTTTTGAATAACCTCTATAGTGTTTTGTATCATTGCTCCACCAGTTTATATTCTCATGAAAAGTGCACAGAGTATTCTCTCTTCTCTACATCTTTGCCAACACTTATCTCTCTATATATATATATTTTTTTCTTTTTGGTGACACCATTCTAACAGATGTAAGGTGACAGTCCATTGTGGTTTTGATTTGCATATCCTGATAATTAGTAATGCTGTAGACCTTTCCATGTACCCATTAGCCATTTGCATGTCTTCTTGTAAAGATGTCTATTCAGTTCCTCATTTTTTAACCAGATTTTTTTCCTTTTTGCCAGTGAGTCCTGTGAGTTCTTTAAATATTTTGGACATTAATCTCTTATATTTATGATTTACAAATATTTTCCTCATTCTTTAGCTTGCCTTTTCATTTTGTTAAAGGTTTTCTTTGCTATGATGAAGCTTTTTAGTTTAATGTAATCACACTTAATTATTTGTGCTTTTTCTGCCTTTGCTTTGGTGTCAGATCCGAAACAGCATCACTAAGACTGATAGAAGCTTATTGTATTTGTTTTCTTTTAGGAGTTTTATGATCTTAAGTCTAATGTTCAAACCTAATCCATTTTGAATTGATTTTTTTTTTGTATGGAGTAAGATTGGGATACATTTGCATTCTGCTGCATGTGGCTGTCCACTTTTCCCAACACCATTTATTTAAGGTAATATCCTTTACGAAAGTATAGTCTTGACTTTTTTTTGTCGTAAATTAGTTGACTATATATGCATGGGTTTATTGCTGGGCTATCTGATTTTAGAATTCTGATCATTTTGAAATTTTCCATGCATTTTTGAGTGATTCTTCTTCCAGATAATTTGTGTCATTATTATTATTGAAAATTATAATCATGATTCTCATATGGATATAAAATATACATGTGTTAAAGTTTCATTTAATTCACTAGTTAAATTGTTTCATTGATCTATGTGTCTGTTTTTATGCCAGTATTATACTGTTTGGGGCTTCCCTGATAGCTCAGTTTCAAAGAATTCACCTGCAATGCAGGAGACCCTGGTTTGATTAATGGGTTAGGAAGATCCACTGGAGAAGGGATAGGCTACCCACTCCAGTATTCTTAGGTTTCCCTTGTGACTCAGCTGGCAAAGAATCTACCTGCAATGCAGGACACCTGGATTCCATCCCTGGGTTTGGAAGATCCCCTGTAGAAGGGAAAGGCTATCCAATGCAGTATTCTGGCCTGGAGAATTTTATGGACTGTATAGTGGAGTCACAAAGAGTCAGACACAACTGAGCGACTTTCACTTTCACTATTATCCTGTTTTGATTACTGTAGCTTTGTGATCTAGTTTAAAATAAGTAGTGTGATTTGTTCAGTTTTGCTTTTTTTTTCAGATTGGTTTGGCCATTTTCTGGATCTGTGCAACTTTTAAGATTGCTTTTACTATGGAAAATGTCAAATAATTTTGATATGTTTTAGTTTTGCAGTGAACCTATGGATTGCTTTGAGAAGTATCAACATTTTTAATATTAAATCTCCTAATCCATGAGTATAGAATTTTTTTCATTTCTGTATGCCTTCTACAATTTCTTTCATTAATGTCTTATAGTTTTTCCATTTCATCTCTTTGGTTAAATGTATTGCTAGATATATTATTGTTTTGTAATTATAAATGGATTTTTTTTATTTTTCCTTTCTGATTGTGTTTAATGTATAGAAACACAACTGATTTATATGATTTTACATCCTAAAAATTTTAGAGTTTTCTTTAAATAACATAATATCATCTGCGAACACTGACAGCATTACTTTTCCTTTCCCTATCTGGACATCTTTTAGTTCATTTTCTCACCAAATTTGTCACACTAGAACTTTGAATATTATGTTGAATAAGGTGAGTGAGAGTAGGAATTCTTGCTTTGTTTATGATCTTAAAGGTAAAGCTTTTAGATTGTCACCATTGAATATGATGTTAGCTGTAGGATTATCATATACAACATTTATCATGCTAAGTTTCATGCCCACGATATCCAGATTGTTGAGAGATTTTAGTCATAAATTGCTGAATTTTCTCATATGCTTTTTCTACATCTATTGAGAGGATCTTATGATTTATATCCTCTATTTTGTTAATGTGATATATGTCATATTGATTGATTTGTGAATGTTGAACCAGCATTTATCCCAGAGATAAATCCCACTTGGTCATGATATATGACCCTCTTAATGTACTGTAGATTTGCTATTATTTTGTTGAAGATATTTGCATCTATGTTCATCATGAATATCAGTCTATAATTATCTTTTTTAGTAAGAGCTTGTCCAGTTTTGGCATCAGGATAATGGTGGCTTAATAAAACAAGTTTGGAAATGTTCCCTCCTTTTATATCTTTTAGAAGAGTTTGAGAATGGCTGGTATTAATTCTTTAAATATTTGGTAGAATTCTCAGGTGAAGCCATATGGTACTGGATTTTTGTTTTTCGAGAAGCTTCTGATTACTTACCAGTTTTTATACTAGTAATTGGTTTCTGAAGATTTTCAATTTCATCATGATTAAGTTTTGATATTTATGTTTCTAAGAATGTATGTGTTTCTTCTAGGTTTCTCAATAAGTTACTGTACAATTGTCTACAGTAGATCTGTGGCTAGAAATGGAAATACTGGAAAACAACTGGACAGCTTTTTTTATATAATACTTTTCATCAATTCATTAATATATTTAAAATTATGATGAGTAGTATATGATTGTAATAACTAAATGTTTTATTAACACTTTTAAATTGTTTTGCAATCAGTTCAGTCACTCAGTTATGTCGGACTCTTTGCGACCCCATGAATCGTAGCACTCCAGGCCTCCCTGTCCATCGCCAACTCCCGGAGTTTGCTCAAACTCATGTCCATTGAATCCGTGATGCCATGCAGACATCTCATCCTCTGTTATCCCCTTCTCCTCCTGCCCCCAGTCCCTCCCAGCATCAGGGTCTTTTCCAGTAAGTCAACTCTTCGCATGAGGTGGCCAAAGTACTGGAGTTTCAGCTTTAGCGTCATTCCTTCCAAAGAAATCCCAGGGCTGATCTCCTTCAGAATGGACTGGTTGGGTCTCCTTGCAGTCCAAGGGACTCTCAAGAGTCTTCTCCAACACCACAGTTCAAAAGCATCAATTCTTTGGCGCTCAAGCTTTCTTCACAGTCCAACTCACACATCCATACATGACCACTGGGAAAACCCTAGCCTTGACTAGACAGATGTCTCTGCTTTTTAATGTGCCATCTTGTTGGTCATAAATTTCCTTCCAAGGAGTAAGCATCTTTTAATTTCATGGCTGCAATCACTATCTGCAGTGATTTTAGAGCCCCCCCAAAATAAAGTCTGACACTGTTTCCCCATCTGTTTCTCATGAAGTGATGGGACCAGATGCCATGATCTTCATTTTCTGAATGTTAAGCTTTAAGCCAAATTTTTCACTCTCCTCTTTCACTTTCATCAAGAGGCTTTTTAGTTCCTCTTCACTTTCTGCCATAAGGGTGGTGTCATCTGCA
>SJYC01008912.1:0-15423 GCA_006408675.1 Madoqua kirkii
CTCATGAAGTGATGGGACCAGATGCCATGATCTTCATTTTCTGAATGTTAAGCTTTAAGCCAAATTTTTCACTCTCCTCTTTCACTTTCATCAAGAGGCTTTTTAGTTCCTCTTCACTTTCTGCCATAAGGGTGGTGTCATCTGCATAGCTGAGGTTATTGATATTTCTCCCAGAAATCTTGATTCCAGCTTGTGCTTCCTCCAGCTCAGTGTTTCTCAAGATGTACTCTGCATATAAGTTAAATAAGTCGGGTGACAATATACAGCCTTGACCTACTCCTTTTCCTATTTGGAAGCAGTCTGTTACATGTCCAGTTCTAACTGTTGCTTCCTGACCTGCATATAGGTTTCTCAAGAGGCAGGTCAGGTGGTCTGGTATTCCCATCTCTTGAAGAATTTTCCACAGTTTATTGTGATCCACACAGTTTGGCATAGTCAATAAAGCAGAAATAGATGTTTTTCTGGAACTCTCTTGCTTTTTCCATGATCCAGCGGATGTTGGCAATTTGATCTCTGGTTCCTCTGCCTTTTCTAAATTCAGCTTGAGCATCTGGAAGTTCACAGTTCACATACTGTTGAAGCCTGGCTTGGAGAATTTTGAGCATTACTTTACTAGCATGTGAGATGAGTGCAATTGTGCGGTAGTTTGAGCATTCTTTGGCATTGCCTTTCTTTGGGATTGGAATGAAAACTGACCTTTTTCAGTCCTGTGGCCACTGTTGAGTCTTCCAAATTTGCTGGCATACTGAGTGCTGCACTTTCACATATTATTCAATACTAGTGATAGCAGTAGTAATAATTTTTATTTGGGGATTCTGATTATTTTGAAATTTTCCATACATTTTTGAATGATTCTTCTTCTGGATAATTTTTGTCATTATTATTGAAAATTATAATCATGACTCTCATATGGATATAAATATATAATTGTTAAAGATTATTCATCTATAATCAAATATGAAGTAGATAAGAAACAGATGAACTTGCTAGTATCTACAGGTTGATAATTAATTGCATTCCACAAGACACAATTTGATTTCTAGCATTAAGAACTACTTACATTCTAGCTTATTATAAAACATATTTTGCCAACTTATTTTTATACTACAAATAGCATTAAGCACTTGTAAACTTGTCAAACCAGTCGATTCTAAAGGAAATCAACCCTGAATATAAATTGGAAGGACTGATGGTGAAGCTGAAACTCCAATATTTTGGCCACTTGATGCAAAGAACTGACTCGTTGGAAAAGACCTTGATGCTGAGAGAGACGGAAGCCAAAAGAGGAGGAGGTGGCAGAGGATGGGATGGTTAGATAGCATCACTGACTCAATGGACATGAATCTGAGCAAACTCCAGGAGATAGTGAGGGACAGGGAAGCTGGCGTGCTGCAGATCATGGGGTCGCAAAGAGTCGGACATGACTCAGCGACTGAACAGCAACAGTGCCACTTGTAAACTTATGGTATAAGAGATGTATTGGATCTCCAGTGGGACAAACCACTAATTTAAGTGGAAACTGAGAAAGCTGAAAGCTGGAAAACAAATTCATCTGTCCTTTATTTAAGTGAAATGTGATGAACTGCTTAAAGCTTTTCACAAGGCAAGAATAACCTAGAAATATCAGAAAGGAGCTCTATTTTCTCTCTACTCTCTGCTCCTGTTTATTTGTCCCCACTGAACTAGGAAGTGTTTATTACTAAGGTAAATTTAAATTGTTCAGTTCAGTTCAGTCACTCAGTCGTGTCCGACTCTTCACGACCCCATGAATTGCAGTACGCCAGGCCTCCCTGTCCATCACCATCTCCTGGAGTTCACTCAGACTCACGTTCATCGAGTCAGTGATGCCATCCAGCCATCTCATCCTCGGTCGTCCCCTTTTCCTCTCGCCCCCAATCTCTCCCAGCATCAGAGTCTTTTCTAATCAGTCAACTCTTCTCACGAGGTGGCCAAAGTACTGGAGTTTCAGCTTTAGCATCATTCCTTCCAAAGAAATCCCAGGGCTGATCTCCTTCAGAATGGACTGGTTGGATCTCCTTGAAGTCCAAGGAACTCTCAAGAGTCTTCTCCAACACCACAGTTCCAAAGCATGAATTCTTCAGTGCTCAGCCTTCTTCACAGTCCAACTCTCACATCCATACATGACCATAGGGAAAACCATAGCTTTGACTAGATGGACCTTAGTCAGCAAAGTAATGTCTTTGCTTTTGAATATACTATCTAGGTTAGTCATAACTTTTCTTCCGAGGAGTAAGCATCTTTTAATTTCATGGCTGCAGTCACTATCTGCAGTGATTTTGGAGCCCACTAAGACTAAATGTTGAGGTACTAGGAAATCCAATTCAGTATTCTCCAAAATGCCTGAAGCTGTACTTATGGTCATCTCCAGAGAGGCATTTTTTAATATTAATTCAAACATGCACCAGAATCATGCTTTCAGGAAAAAAAATTCACAAGTATATATATGTATGTGTGTGTGTGTGTATGTGTGTTATATGTGTGTGTGCATGCACACACACACTGTGTTATATATGTTATATATGTGTGTGTGTGCATGCACACACACTGTGCTAAGTAGCTTCTGTGCCACCCCATGGACTGTAGCCCACCAGACTCTTCTGTCCATGGATTTCTCCAGGCAAGAATACTTAAGTGGATTGCCATGCCTTTCTTCAGGGGATCTTGCCCACCCAGGGATTGAACCCATGTCTCATAAGTCTCCTGCATTGGCAGGCCAGTTCTTTACCACTAGCACCACCAGGGAAGACAAATATATTAGTATTAATAAGACATTTTGAAGAATAGCATATTTTTCAACATACAACCATAAAACATGCTCCCGTAAGAGCAAAACACTTAAAGAAACTTACAGAATATTATATTCCATTTTCTTATCATACAAGTACTTAGAATATCCTTGCATATCTTATGTATGTCATATCATAGAATATATTTTTAAAAGATGATCGGCTGCTGCTGCTGCTAAATCGCTTCAGTCGTGTCCGGCTCTGTGTGACCCCATAGACAGCAGCCCACCAGTCTCCCGTCCCTGGGATTCTCCAGGCAAGAATACTGGAGTGGGTTGCCATTTCCTTCTCCAATGCATGCATACATGCTAAGTCACTTCAGTCGTGTCCAACTTTGTGTGACCCCATAGATGGCAGCCCACAAGGCTCCCCTGTCCCTGGGATTCTCCAGGCAAGAATACTAGAGTGGGTTGCCATTTCCATCTCCAGGGGATCTTCCTGACCCAGGGGCTGAACATGGGTCTCCTGCATTTGCATGGCAGGAAGATTCTTTACTGTCTGAGCCACCAGAGAAGCCCTTTCATTAAGATTTCTTTATTCATCAGCAATATATATCAAAGGCAGACATGGTACTATGGACTTAGGTTATGATATCAGACAGAACAGTCAATATCTTTACCCTCATCAGATTTATAATCTAATAGGTTACACATAAATAAGTAAAATATGGTATATTGATCAGTATTAAGTGCAGAGTACAAAAATATATAACAGGGAAGGAAGATATTTCGGAAGAAAAATGTGAAGAAGGAAGTGAAGGACAAAGTCATGTTATTGTCTGTATCAAAGCATTTCAGGCAGAGGGAAAAGCATGCATGAACATCCTGAGGCAAGGGAATGCCTAGTTAGAGAACTTCCATTTGGGTAGATACGGTAAGCCAAAGGGGAAAATCATGAATAATATGAAGAAAATAATGTTGGCAAAGATACAATAGGAATTTTTGTTTTTACTCTGAGATGAGAAGCCTTAGGAAGTTCTGAACATAGAAGTAATGTCATCTTATTTATCCTAACTACCTTACTCTGGTGGGTTGGGAATAGACTTAGGAGCAGGAATGAGTGCTGGAAGACAAATTAAGAGACATATAATCATCACAGTGAGACCTGATTTACTTGGGAGAGGATGGGATACCATGTTCAGATTTTTTCCCATTTTATTAATCAGATTTTTTGTTTTCTTCTTGCTGAGCTTTAAGAGTTCTTGGTACATTTGGATAATAGTCCTTTATCATATACAATTCTCCATCAGTATCCATGGGGGACTGGTTCCAGGAACACCTCAGGTACCACAATCCATGGTGGCCATTCAAGTCTCACGTAAAATGGCATCAGTTCAGTTAAGTTCAGTCACTCAGTCATGTCTGACTCTTTGCAACCCTATGGACTGCAGCACACCAAGCTTCCCTGTACATTACCAACTCCCAGGGCTTACTCAAACTCATGTCCAGTGAGTCAGTGATGCCATCCAACCATCTCAACCTCTGTCATCCCTGTCTTTTCCCACCTTCAATCCTTCCCAGCATCAAGGTCTTTGCAAATGAGTCAGTTCTTTGCAACAGGTAGCCAAAGATTTGGAGTTTCAGCTTCAGCATAAGTCCTTCCAGTGAATATTCAGGAATAATTTCCTTTAGGATGGACTGGTTGGATCTCCTTGCAGTCCAAGGGACTCTCAAGAGTCTTCTCCAACACCACAGTTCAAAAGCATCAATTCTTTGGCACTCAGCTTTCTTTACAGTCCAACTCTCACATCCATACATGACTACTGGAAAAACCATAGCCTTGACTAGATAGAGCTTTGTTGGCAAAGTAATGCCTCTACCTTTTAACATGTCATCTAGGTTGGTGATAACTTTTTTTCCAAGCAGCAAGCGTCTTTTAATTTCACGGCTGTGGTCACCATCTGCAGTGATTTTGGAGCCCCCCGAAATAAAGTCTGTCACTGTTTCCACTGTTTCCCCATCTATTTCCCATGAAGTGATGGGACCAGATGCCATGATATTAGTTTTCTGAATGTTGAGCTTTAAGCCAACTTTTTCACTCTCCTCTTTCACTTTCATCAAGAGGCTCTTTAGTTTGTCTTCACTTTCTGCCATAATGGTGGTGTCATCTGCATATCTGAGGTGATTGATATTTCTCCTGCCAATCTTGATTCTAGCTTGTGCTTCATCCAGTCCAGCGTTTCTTGTAATGTACTCTGCATATAAGTTAAATAAGCAGAATGACAATATACAGCTTTGATGTACTCCTTTCCTGATTTGGAACTAGAGTGTTGTCCCATGTCCAGTTCTACATGTTGCTTCCTGACCTGCATACAGATTTCTCAGGAAGCAGGACAGGTGGTCTGGTATTCTCATCTCTGGAAGAATTTTCCACAGTTTATTGTGATCCACACACAGTCAAAGGCTTTGGCATCATCAATAAAGCAGAAGTAGATGTTTTTCTGGAACTCTCTTGCTTTTTTGATGATCCATCAGATGTTGGCAATTTGATCTCTGGTTCCTTTGCCTTTTCTAAATCCAACTTGACCACCTGGAAGTTCCCAGTTCATGTATTGCTGAAGCCTGGCTTGGAGAATTTTGAGCATCACTTTGCTAGCATGTGAGATGTGTGCAATTATGTGGTAGTCTGTACATTCTTTGGCATTGCCTTTCTTTGGGATTGGAATGAAAACTGATCTTTCCAGTTCTGTGGCTGCTGCTGAGTTTTCCAAATTTGCTGGCATATTGAGTGCAGCACTTTCACAGCATCATCTTTTAGAACTTGGAATAGCTCTACTGGAATTCCATCACCTCCACTAGCTTTTTTGGCAATGATGTTTCCAAAGGCTCACTTGACTTCACATTTCAAGATGTTGGCTCTAGGTGAGTGATGACACTATTATGATTATCTGGGTTGTGAAGATCTTTTTTGTACAGTTCTGTGTATTCTTGCCACCTCTTCTTAATGTCTTCTGATTCTGTTAGGTCCACAGCATTTCTGTCCTTTATTGTACCCATCTTTGCATAGGAATTTCCCTTGGTATCTCTAATTTTTTTGAAGAGAGCTCTCTTCTTTCCCATCCTATTGTTTTCCTCTATTTCATTACATTGATCATTGAGGAAGGGAGTATATCATGCAAAATGCAAGGCTGAATAAAGTTCAAGCTGGAATCAAGACTGCTGGAAGAATATCAATAACCTCAGATAATGTAGATGACACCATCTTAATGGCAGAAAGCAAAGAGAAAGTAAAGAGCTTCTTGATGAAAGTGAAAGAGGAGAGTGAAAAGATGGCTTAAAACACAACATTCAAAAAATGAAGATCTTGGCATCTGGTCCCATCACTTCATGGCAAATAGGTGGAGAAAAAAATGGAAACGTGTGACAGACTTTATTTTCTTGGGTTCAAAAAAAGAAAAAGCAGCAGCAATATCACTTTGCCAACAAAATCCATCTAGTCAAAGCTATGGTTTTTCAAGTAGTCATGTATGGACGTGAGGGTTGGACTATAAAGAAAGCTGAGTGCCAAAGAATTGATGCTTTTGAACTGTGGTGTTGGAGAAGACTCTTGAGAGTCCCTTGGACAGCATGGAGATCAAACCAGTCAATCCTAAAGGAAGTTGACTCTAAATATTCATTGGAAGGACTTAAGCTGAAGCTCCAACACTTTGGCCACCTGGTAGGAAGAGCTGACTCATTGGAAAAGACCCTGATGCTTTGAAAGGTTGAAGTCAGGAGAAGGGGATGGCCAAGAAGAAGAAGGCTGGATGGTATCACCTATTCAGCGGACATGATTTTTGAACAAGCTCCAGGAGATGGTGAAGGACAGGAAAGCCTGGCATGCTGTAGTCCATGGGATGCAAAAAGTTGGACATGACTGAGCGACTGAACATCAGTTCTTTGATGCTCTGTTATTTTTTTCTTCAATCCTTTTTCCCTCTGTGCTTCTTATATTTGGGAATATCTATGGGTGTTTCTTCAAATTTACTAATTCTTTCTTCTCCCAGGTTGAATCCTTCATTTAGCATCACAAGTGAGATTTTCATTTACTATGTTATGATTCAACTTCAGTATCTTCCTTGTTTTATTTTTTAAATAATGAAAACCTATATTTGTTGATTCACTGTTGTTAAGCTTTAATTCTTTGAACATATATATAATACCTGATTTGAAGGCTTTTAAATTAATTTTTATTGGAGTGTTGTTGCTTTACAATGTTGCATTATTTTCTACTGTATGGCATAATGAATCAACCATACATATTCATATGACCCCTTCTTTTGGACTTCCTTCCCATTCAGATCAACACAGTGCCTTAAGTAGAATTCCCTGTATTGTATAATATAGTCTCAATAGTTATCTATTTTATACATGATATCAATAGTGTATATGTGTCAATCCCAATTTCCCAACTTCTCCCACCACCTTCTTCCCCCTTGGTATACATATATTTGTTCTCTACATCTGTGTCTCTCTTTCTGCTTTGCAAATAATTTCATCCATATCATTTTTCTAGATTCCACATATATTCATTAATACAATATTTGTGTTTCAGTTTCTGACCTTCTTCACTCTGTATGACCTCTAGGTCCATCCACTTCTCTACAAATGACCCATTTTCAGTACTTTTTGTGGATGAGTAATATTCCATTATGTATGTGTATGTACCACATCTTCCATATCTATTCCTTTGTTGATGGACATTTAGATTGCTTCCATGTCCTGGAGGCAGCACTATCTAGAATATTTAGAATAGTGCTGCTATGAATTTTGGGCTACATATCTTCTCAAATTATGCTTTTTTGGTGGTTTATGCCCTGTAGTGTGGTTGCTGGGTCACATGGTAGTTCTAGTTTTCGTTTTTTAAGGAATGTCAATACTGTTTTCCATGGTGACTGTATCAGTTTAAACACGTACCAACAGTTCATGGGAGTTCCCTTTTCTCCACACCCTCTTCAGCATTTATTGTTTGTAGATTTTTTATGATGATCATTCTGAGCAGTATGAGGTGATACCTCATTGTAGTTTTGATTTGCATTTCTCTAATAATTAGTGATGTTGAGCATGTTTTAATATGCTCGTTGGCTATCTGTATGTCTTCTTTGAAGAAATGCCCTATTTAGGTCTTTCACCCATTTTTTGATTGGGTTGTTTATTTTCTTGATATTGAGCTGCTTGAGCTGTTTTTTTAATTTAAACTTATTTTAATTGGAGGCTAATTACTTTATAATATTGTATATTTTGAACATTGATCCTTTGTCAGTCCCTTTGTTTGAAATTATTTTCTTTCATTCTGAGAGTTATCTTTCATCTTGTTTATGGTTTCCTTTGATGTGCAAATGCACTTAATTAGGTCCTATATGTTTGTGTTTTTTTTTTAATTTCCATAACTGTAAAAGGTGGGTCAAAAAATACCTTGCTGTTATTTATGCTAAAGCATTTTCTGCCTGTGTTTTCCTCTAACAGTTTAGATGTCTGGAGTTATATTCAGGTCTTTAATTCATTTTGAGTTTATTGTTGTGAACGGTGTTAGAGAATGTTGTTATTTCAGTATTCCACACATGTGTGCACACGTGCACAGTCATCTCTGACTCTTTGTGACCCTTTGGACGTAGCCTGCCTACAGTCCATGGGATTTCCCAGGCAAAAACACTGGAGTGGGTTGCCATTTCCTTCTCTAGGGTATCTTCCCGACCCAGAGACTGAACTTGCGTCTCTTATGTCTCTTGCATTGCAAGAGGATTCTTTACCCACTGAACCTTTGGGGAAGCCCTACTTTTTTACATGTAACTGTCCAATTTTCCCAGCACCACTTATTGAAGAGTCTTATCTTTTCTCCATAGCATATTCCTGTCTCCTTTGTCATGCATTAGTTGACCACAGGTGTGTGAGTTTGTCTCTGGACATCCTATCCATTCTAAACGTAATAGTTTGCATCTGCCAACACCAGATATCTTGAGGGATGCCATAGGGTTTTGCAGTCTGCCAAGGATATTCAATAGCCCTCTTTCTTGTACCATTATTCCTGTACCATGTTTTGGCACAGCTGATGCTAATATGGGAGGGAAAACTACCACATTTCACTTTGTATGTGCATCTAGCAACTCTTTCAGAGGCTCTTGACTCAGTACTGTTTCCCATGGTATTTTGTGTGAAATGGTTTTATCTACATAGCAGCTTTTGACTCCCTAAAGTCCCTAGGCTGCTGTCCACATCTTGTCCTTGTGTACAACACTGAGAGGTTTTCTAGGATGAGAGCCATATGCTGGGTGAGAGCAGTGTGAGAAGTCAGAATAAACTGTAACAACTTTTAGAATAAGGCCATTCTTCAAGAAGCTGGCCTCTTTTTCCATCTTGAATGAAGAGTTAAAAAATTAAGATCTTCTGATGGCCTGAATTCTTAGATCAAAGAGAAGGATCTCCAAATCTGAGACTGTTAATTTTGGATGGGTGTGTTGGCCTGAGATGATAGTCTGTCAATTGTGAGAGTACCCTGTTTTTACAGTGTGTAGCCAAACTCTCTGCAAATGGAAATGTTTGCAGAGTGTTGGGCATGTTAGCTCTGTCTGCTGTCTTTGTGGTTTTTGTCCTCCCACTATGGTCCAGGTCCCTAACCAGCACTGTGTCTTGTCATGTCAGCCCCATTAGCTATCTTGTCATACTCTGAGGTACCACTGCCTCTGCTGGATGAGTTTTATTTCCTTCAAAAAAGGAGATAAAAATATTAGAATTGGAATATGCCTTTCTTTCTTCCTTTTCTTTTCCCTTTCCTTTCCTTTCTAATTTAAGATTTTGAAATAATTTCAAACTTAAGAAAACCTAACAAAAAATATATTATGACATATATTTATTCTTCCAGAATCATTTGAGATTAAGTTGAAGATGAGGTGCCCTTTTATCACTATGTACTTCAATGTGTATTCATTCTTCTTTTCACTTTAAATATTAAGAGAAATGGATGAGTCCCAAATGTTTGTATATTATAAGGTGTTGATTTAAGCAGTTATGGAGTCTGAGAAGTCCAATGATCTGCATCTACAAGGTGGAGACCCATGATCCCAGTGGTATAGTTTGAAGGCTAGACAGGCAAAGAGCTGGATTCTAGTTGAAATCTGATGCCTGAGAACCAGGAGCAATGAGACCAGGAGAAGATCAATGTCCCAGGTAAATGGTCAAACAGCAAGCAGTCTTCCTCTACTTTTTGTTCTTTTTAGGCTCTCAGTTAATTAAATGATGCCCACCCACACCAAGGAGAACCATTTGCTTTATCCAGTCCTTCAGTTCAAATGCTGATCTCTTCTCGAAATGCCCTCACAGATCTACACAGAAATAACATTTAACCAGATACTGAGCTTCCCAACTTGACTGAGGCCCAGTTAAGCTGACCCAATAACGTTAACCATCACACTCTCCCATCCCCACCTCCAGGTGAGGAGCTAACTGTGGGAGAGCTAAGTGAGCTGCTATCTCCTATAATCTATTTGATTTTTGCTTTTAGATCAAGGGGTCAAGATTGATAAAGAACCAATCACTCTTAATGTTGGTTTATGAGTGTTATGCCTGCAGTCCAAGTCTCCAAAGCTGAGAAAACAAGACATCCATGGCAATGCAAAAGCAAAAAGGGTTTTATTACTAGCTCGAGCTAGGACCTCCCGCCACCTCCAGCGCAGTGGAGTGGTGCAAGGGCCCTGAGCCCTGAATTACAGCAGTATTTATAGACTTAGAACAAAGACAGGGAGTTGGCAAGGGCGGATTGGTTGCAAGGGGTTCTTGGCATCTATTAATTGGCTAAATTTTGCGCATGCGGGCTTGCTTAAGGGACATTTCGTGTTATCTGGGCTAGCTCTAACCAGGCTATGGGGAATATGCTGACTGACTGAGTCTCAAGGTCGGGGGGCTGATGATCACAGCTCCTTCTGGGCAGTGACCCAGCTTTTTCTGTGTTTGTAGCTCTGGCTACTTTAGTCCTTGAAGCTTGTCATGGCTTCTGTCAGATCTCAACAATGAGAGGAAAGAAACAATTAAAAATGAACAGTAAAATCACAGAAGATCCTCCACTTTGTTCTTGAGAGGACAAGCACAGATTTCTTATGTGTAAGATAGAAGGAATGTTAGATCATGGTTTGGCCCACTGGTAGGCAGGCTTGATATTGACCCAAATATTGTGTTTCCTCAGTTTGAGTGTGTGGTGGTAAATGGTTAGTCTGTTGAGTGCCTAACTCCTAACTGATATACTAAGAAATGGTGGAAGAGGCTAGAAGTCACAGTTCTGCCATGTCATACAGGCTTTGGATCACAACCCTTGCTAAGCTAGCCATTCTGTGGTTTTCCAGCCTCTTCCTTTGTGAAGCAATATCCTCCCTTGTTGGCAGTCATATTAATACAAGAATCAGGGCCCCTCTCATTCCTGTATGCTGACTACAAATGGAATAAGCAACAGGGGACTTCTAAACCTGCTATTGATGTCTTCCAATAAATCCTATGCTAAAGGTCTGGTCATCTGGCTTTATTATTCAGTTGTCTGAATGTGCTGACATGATTTATTCTCAATGAGCATTTAGGGGTTTTTTGCTGTTTGAGGCTATGACAAGGAATGCTGGTAAGAACAGTGTTGTATATTTAGTGCCCCAAAGCACGTGTTTACCTAGGAGACATTCTAGTTGTGAATTATTGGGCAGTAGGGCAAATATATCTTCAGATTTCTAAAATAATTCCTAAGAGTTTTCCAAAGAAGTTGTACTAATTTAATCTACCACCAATCTGGAAGTTCACATCCATTGCTCAACCTTTCTCAAATTGCTCAGACCTTGCTAACTAACATTCAGTACTGCCAGACTATTTCATCATAATCGATCTGGTGTGTGTATTGTATTTTATTGTGCTTTTTCTCTTTTGTGAAGTGAGTTTTCAATCTTTTCTTCATTTTATCTACTGAATATTTTTGTTGGAATTTGTTGTATTCTAAATGGTTTTTTTCTTATTTTATCTTGTAAAATCACTTTCGTGGCTTGTCTCTTTGAAGTGTTTTGAGATAATTGTAGCTTTCTATATCATGTAAGAGATATTTAAGAATACAAAGGGATACACCACATACTCTTTACATAGTTTCCTCGAGAGGTAATAGCTTACAAAACTAGAGTAACAATATCATAGCCAGAACATTGGCATCGATATAGTGACGAAGCAGGACAATTCCGTAACTACAGGGATTTCTCATATTGCCCTTTGATAGTCATAACCACTTCTCTCGTGTCTCATCCCTCTTTATTTTACTTTCCTTCTTCCTGCTGCTTTTGGGTCTATTTTGCTCTTCTTTTTCTAGATTCTTGGGAGCTATCTTATTGTTTTGAGACTTCCTCTTTACTAATTTATATATTTAGTGCCATAAATCACATATGGCACTATATATATGTATATATCATATATTTAGTGCCTCTCATTACAGCCTTAGGTATGTCCCATAAGTTGTATGTGTTGTATTTTCACTTTCATTGAGTTTAGTGTATTTTTATGATTTTCCTTGAGACTTGCTCTTTGACCTATAGATTATTTCAAAGCATGTGGTTTAGTTTCCAAACATTTGAAGATTTTCATGTTATCTTTCTGTTATGATTACTATTTTGATTCCCATGTATCATAGAACACATTGTGTGTGATTTAACTCCTTTCAAATTGTCAAGGTCTGTTTTAAGATTCAGAATATAGTCATACTTGCTTATGTTCTGTAAGGATTTGAAATGAATGTATATACTGATGTTGTTGGGGGAATGGTCTATAAATATCAATTAGACCTATGTGTTGCTGTTGTTGAACTATAAATATTTGCTGATTTTCAATCTAATTGTCCTGTCAATTTTTGAGAGTTTAGTGTTGAAGACTTAAACTATTGTGGATCCATCTATTTCACCTTTTAGTTCTATCAAGTTTTTAGCCACATATTTTGCAATTCTGTTGTCTGTTGCACACAAATTTAGAATAGCTATGTCTTCCTTGTGGACTGGCCCTTTATCATTATATAATGTCCTTCTGTGTTTCTAGTAATTATCTTTGGTCTGAAATATAATTTATCTGGCATGAATGTAGCCTCTTCTGCATTCCTTTGATTCATACATAACCTTTCCATCCACTTACTTTCATCCTGACTATACTGTTATTTTTGAAGTGCATTTCTTTTAGACAGCATATAGTTGGCTGTTCCATACTTTATACCAGAGAGGTCATACAAAATCAGGTGAAGTGTCCTGATTTTTATTTATATTTATCTACTGGCCTTTTCCACAAATGATTTAAGAAAACCTCCAATAAGAACTTTTTCAATGAAATAGTAATAAATAACAGAAAATTAGGCCCAAGGAAAAGATGACACAGATATGTTGATCACAAGAGTTAAAATATTGTTAAACTTTAGCTTTTAAACTTTGGAACTGAACTTCCTGGGAGTCAATATTGCTATACTTGAGCTTAAATTTTGGAACTGAACTTCCTGAAAGTCAAAGTAACAACGTACTTCATGTATTTGTCATTTTCAGAAAAGAGAGAGGGCATTTCAGTTACCAGTGATTCTAGACCACCACTGTTCAATAAGCTTTCAATACTGACTTTCTCTGCTTTCATTGTCAAGTACAGTAACTGCTAGAGACACATGGCTGTTAAGCACTGAAGTGATTAGTGAATGTGATTAGTAGCAGAGAAACTTGAATTTTATTTTTGTTAAATCTTTATTAATTAAAATTTAGTTAGCCATGGTGGCTCACAGCTACTTAACTGAAAAACCCAGGTCTAGGGGAAAAAAGTTGCATAATGTAACTGAAGTCAAATGGACTGGGTTAATTTATATGGGTCACTTCAGTGGTATCCAATTCTTTGTGACCCCATGGACTGTATCCTACCAGGCTCCACTGTCTATGGGATTCTCCAGGCAAGAATACTGGATTGGGTTGCCATGCCCTCCTCCAGGAGATCTTCCTGACCCAGGGATTGAACCCATGTCTCTTATGTCTCCTGCATTGGCAGGTGGGTTCTTTACCACCAGTGCCACCTGGGAAGCTACAATTTATGAGTCAGAGGTATACGTGACTTTGGAGAAGCTACTTAACCTTTCTGAGTCTCGGTTTCTAGACCTGTGACATAAATACAATGATAACATCCTTAACTCTAAGACTCTGAGGAAATAAATAACATGTGCATTGTATTTAACACAAACTCTGACACACAGCAAACGCAGTCCTGTTTTATCATGCTTGGAATTACTTGGTTTATCAAATTTTGTGCCACAAAACCTTTTACTCACACTAATATGGAAGTTTTACAGAAGAATCAGTAACTAGGAGTCAGAGTTATGCTTGAGCATCTTAGCCAATAACTGGTATCTATCCATAGACGCAAAGGCCAAACAACACTGATAACAACCTAAAACCACTTCAGGCTGCTTGCAGATATTCTGCTCAAAAGCATGGGATTCTTTTTTTCTTGTCAAGTTGTTAAGAGTTTCAGCCCTAATATTACCATTGAATAGCTCTTTCAACGGAGAAGGCAATGGCACCCCACTCCAGTACTCTTGCCTGGAAAACCCCAGGGATGGAGGAGCCTGGTGGGCTGCAGTCCAGGGAATCGCTAGGAGTCGGACATGACTGAGGGACTTCACTTTCACTTTTCACTTTCATGCATTGGAGAAGGACATGGCAACCCACTCCAGTGTTCTTGCCTGGAGAATCCCAGGGACGGGGAGCCTGGTGGGCTGCCGTCTGTCGGGTCGCACAGAATCAGACATGACTGAAGCAACTTAGCAGCAGCAGCAGCAGCTCTTTCAAACTTGCTGTTCAGTATTTCTTCATTATGAGTGTATTAAGAGCAAAAATATTAATTTCAATGAGCTTTCATGAAGACAATCATTACTTTTAATTTTAAAAAAAAGGACAGTTGTTAAAATAAGAATATCATATGTATTTAGTGAAGATAATGTCCAGACTTTGGGCTTGATACACTGCTGTACATTGACTAGAGTCTGGCATCAAACCCCAGCATACTGCCAAGAAAGAAAAATCAGAGGCTGTCACTCAGCTGGTGAGGTGACATGTTTCTATAGGTCTTGAATTTATCCCTTTTTTGTGTCAGTTTTATTATTTTGCAGATTTAGATAACTGGTACTTAAAACAGCTCCTGACTCAGCCTTCAGTCCAAGCAGTAATCAACAGAATTGCTCTAACAGTAATTAGAATGATACAAATAAAGTTTTGGATTGCTATTGCCTAGACTGTATGCTGCAGGTTAGATATTTGAGTGTTTGTTTTAATATTACTTGCTTCTTACATTTTTTCTGAGAAGTCTCTCCTGTCACACAAAGACTTAAGTGACAGTAGGCCAGCCTACATGTTTAAATAGCAAATGACTCTGTGTGTGTGTGTGTGTGGTGGGGCGGGGGCTGTCTCTTATACACATCTTGTCTGATTCTGTGCGACCCGACAGACGGCAGCCCACCAGGCTCCCCGTCCCTGGGATTCTCCAGGCAAGAACACTGGAGTGGGTTGCCATGTCCTTCTCCAATGCATGAAAGTGAAAAGTGAAAGTGAAGTCCCTCAGTCATGTCCGACTCCTAGCGATTCCCTGGACTGCAGCCCACCAGGCTCCTCCATCCCTGG
>SJYC01008916.1:0-20786 GCA_006408675.1 Madoqua kirkii
CTGGGAAAGATTGAAGGCAAGAGGAGAAGGGGATAACAGAGGATGAGATGGTTGGATGGGACCACCGACTCAGTGGACATGAGCTTGAGTAAATTCCAGGAATTGGTGATGGACAGCGAGGCTTGGCATCCTGCAGTCCAACGGGTTGGACACAATTTGGTGACTAAAACTAACAACCCACTAATATTTAGAAACACCATTTCATGTTTTCTTTTATTCTTATTTGAATATAAAGTAGTTCCAAATTCTCAGCCTCCAGATAGCCAATGTTCAACAAAGAAGACAGACAAGACAACTAAGGCCAAAACATAAACTAAAACCAAAACCTCAGGATATTAACCCAGGTTTAAAAGAATTCTGCAAGTGTAACGTTTTTATTGTCCCTGTTAGTGTAGGCCTCTAGCCCATGATCCTACCAAGTTCCCACCATCTGGGCCTCTAACCTACCATCTGGAAAATTTAAGTACAGGTACTTTTTAATCAGGTTGTTGTTGTTCAGTTGCTCAGTCATGCCCAACTCTTTGTGACCCCATGGGCTGCAGCATACCAGGCTTCCCTGTCCTTCACTATCTCCCAGAATTTGCTCAAACTCATGTCCATTGAGTCAGTGATGCAATCCAACCATCTCATCCTCTGTTTCCCCCTTCCCCTCCTGCCCTCCATCTTTCCCAGGTTCAGGGTCTTTTCCAATGAGTCAGTTCTTCGCATCACGTGGTCAAAGTATTGGAGCTTCAGCTTCAGCATCAAGTGTCTTCCAGATCCAGAAATTGTTTCTTACCTGCCATGAAAGATAATGTACCAAAGGTCAGAAACATCATACCAGGGGAAATCCAGGGAATGGTCCCTGGAACAAATGGACCAGGCACCTGCTTGAACTCATCCACAGGCTCATAATGCCTGCAAAGAACCAACAAACCATGGATGAAAAGTCTGCCTCCCCAAATTTATTACCAAATCAGTTTCATTTGCTTGACGTGCAATAAACCAAGCACAAATACGCCAGGGTTTGTAGAGGAGAACAAATCTCAGCACCAGAAGTAAAAGTCAGTTCCAGGTCCCTGAAGATGAGGGATTTGAGATATTTATGGGATAAATAAGCAGGGTGGTCTTTATGCTCCAAATAAAAACAGTTGTCTAAATAGGATGAGAAAAGGTAATTTGAGGTAGAGGAAAGCTGAGGTAATTGGTATTTTGTGCAGGTGTATCTGAGTGACATTCTTCTTCATAGATGCATGTTCAAAGAATGGAATTGCTTAGCATGATATGAGGGTGAAGTTTGTGGCCCTCTGTCAATCAAAAAATCATATATCAGATACTTGAGCAGGCTCTGGTTTAGGGTTAGTATCCCAACTAGTGTGTGTTAGCTTGAACTGGACAAGAGCTGACCCTAGGTTCCTAAGCTATGTGAAGCTTGGAAGGTATCTATTTTGCAACAAATAAAGCAGACTCGCTCAGTGAAGCAGAGGATGTTTTGAACAAGCTGTATGCTTATCTACTGATGTGTTTGTTGGTTTAGTCACTAAATTGTGTCCGACTCTTTTGACCTCATGAACTGTAGCCTGCCAGGATCCTCTGCCATAGGATTCTCCAGGCCAGAATAGTGAAGTGGGTTGCCATTTCCTTCTCCAGGGGATCATCCCAACCCAGCAATCTAACCTGAGTCTCCTGCATTGCAGGCAGATTCTTTACTGACTGAACTATGAGGGAAGACCACTCATAGCTTCTCTGGTAGTTCAGCTGGTAAAGAATCGACCTGGAGAAGGGAACAGCTACCCACTCCACTATTCTGGCCTGGAGAATTCCATGGACTGTATAGTCCATGAGGTCGCAAAGAGTCAGACACGACTGAGCGACTGATCTGTCAGATGAGCTCAAAAATTTCTTATTCACCTGTTTCTGGTCATCCTATTGTGTATGGTTTCAGGATGGATTTTTTTTAACTTTATGCAATATAGTTTCAATTTCAATTCTTAGATATTTACTAAAACCAGTTGTGTGGCTCAATATATGATCAGTTTTGAAAACATGTTCCATTTCCATTAGAAGACAATGTTCATTCTGTGATTACTGAAGACAGTGTTCTGTGTATGTTGATTTAGATTAGTTTGTTAATCGAGTGGTTAAAATCTATCTACTTAGATAATTTTTGTCTGCTTATTATATCCTTTATTGAGATAAATGTGCCAAATCTTCTGTCATGATTGTGGATTTGTCTGCTTCTCTTCTAAAGGCTGTGTGATTGGATGCCTATAAATGACAATTTCTTTTATAAAAAATCATTTTTCATCATTATGAGATGTCCCTCTTTGTCTCTGCTAATGCTTTTTGCCTCAAGATTCTTTGATCTGCTGATATATGGTGAAATAGATTATGTCACATGGCCCCATTTTTCATTTTTCCTTTAATTACATTATTTGTGTTCATAGCTGTTGCCATGCAACTTTACAGTGGCCTCCTACCATGAGCTGACACACTCTTCTTTGACTTTGACATGAAGACATCCCTTGGAGCAAAGGGTTGAAATGGATATGTACCTTGGTCCTGCTCTCTTAGATAATTTCCATCACAATGAGAACATACTCTGGCCAACCTAGTTGAGTGTCACATGGAGCAGAATTATCTGGTCATATTAACTGAGGCCAGTCTAGGTGAGCAGAATGAATAATTGATTAGCTCAGATGTGTGAGCAATAAATTATATATGATTAAAGACTTTGCCTTTGATTGGATATGGCATTATCCTGGTAATGAAATACTGATACATATAAAATTCTGTGTTTTCCTAGTCTTTACTTACTATTTTAACAAACCAAACTCTTCTAAAGCATATGTGGTTGAGTATTGTTCTTTTGGACTTCCCTGGTGGCTCAGATGGTAAAGCGTCTGCCTACAATGCAGGAGACCCAGGTTTGATCCCTGGGTCGGGAAAGTCCCCTGGAGAAGGAAATGGCAACCAACTCTAGTATTCTTGCCTGGGAAATCCTGTGACAGTGAAGCTTGGCAGGCTATAGTCCATGGAGTTGCAAAGAGAGAACCATGACATAGCGACTAAACAGTAACAACAACAAAATTTTTGATCGGATGCTAGGCATTGTAGATTTTGCTTTGTTGCCTACTTTTCATATTTAATAATACATATTCTTGGTCTTTGTTCCATAACCCAGTATAACTTGAAAATATTAGGTTGGGTCAAAGTAATTGAGGTTTTACATTTTTGAACTTTGTCATTTGATAATGGAATACATTCTTAAAGAATTTAGGTAGTTATCTAAAACATTTTAGTACACATTTCTTACACTGTGTTTTTTGCAAATGACTTATTACTTGCTATTTATTTTATGTTTATTTTAGACTATAGAAATAATGTAGGCAAAAACCAATTTTGAGCAATTTTTTTTATTCGAGTTCAAAATGAGTTGTAAAGCATGGGGACAACTCATAATATCAACAACACATTTGGCCCAAGAACTGCTAACAAATGTACTGTGCAGTGGTGGTTCAAGAAGTTTTGCAAAGAAGATGAGAGCTTTGAAGATGAGGAGTGTATTGGCTGGCTGTTGAAAGCTGACAGTGACCAATTGAGAACACTCACCAAAGATGATCCTCTTAGAACTACACAAGAAATTGCTGAAGAAGTCAGTGGTGACCATTCTAGTCATTTGACATTTGAAACAAATTGGAAAGGTGAGAAAGCTCTGTAAGTGAGTGCCTCATGTGCTGACTGAAAATTTTAAAAAATCACGTTTTGACGTGTCATCTTTCTCTTATTCTATACAACAACAGTGAATCACTTCTCAGATTGTGACATGTGATGAAAAGTGTGTTTTATGCAACAACCAGCTCAGTGGTTGGACCAAGAAACTCCAAAGCACCTCCCAAAGCCAAATTTGCACCCCCAAAAAGATCATGGTCATTGTTTGGTGGTCGGCTGTTGTCTGATCCACTACAGCTTTCTGAATCCCTGCAAAGCCATTAAATCTGAGAAATGTGCTCAGCAAATCGATGAGATACACCAAAAACTGCAGTGCCTGCAGTCAGCAATGGCCAACAGAATGGGCACAATTATTCTCTACCAGAACACCCAGCCACGTGTCACACAGCCAACACTTCAAAAGTGGAATGAATTAGGCTACAAAGTTTTGCCTCTTCCACTATATTCACCTGACCTTTTGCCAATTGACTACCACTTCTTCAAGCATCTCGACTACGTTTCACAGGGAAAACACTTCCACAACCAGCAGGGTGCAGAAAATGCTTTCCTAGCATTCATCAAACCCTAAAGCATGGATTTTTTACACTAAAGGAATAAGCAAACTTATTGGCAAAATTGTGTTGATAATGGTTCCTATTTTGATTAATAAAGGTGTGTTGAGCCTAGTTATAGTGATTTAAAACTGATGGTCTGAAACTGCAAAGATGGAGAAGCTCTATACAGCCAACAAAAACAAGACCAGGAGCTGACTGTGGCTCAGATCATGAACTCCTTACTGCCAAATTCAGGCTCAAAGAAAGTAGGGAAAACTGCTAGACCATTCAGGTATGACCTAAATCAAAACCCTTATGATTATACAGTGGAAGTGAGAAATATATGTAAGGGCCTAGATCTGATAGATAGAGTGCCTGATGAACTATGGAATGAGGTTCGTGACATTGTATGAGAGACAGGGATCAAGACCATCCCCATGGAAAAGAAATGCAAAAAAGCAAAATGGCAGTCTGGGGAGGCCTTACAAATAGCTGTGAAAAGAAGAGAGGCAAAAAGCAAAGGAGAAAAGGAAAGATATAAGCATCTGAGTGCAGAGTTCCAGAGAACAGCAAGAAGAGATAAGAAAGCCTTCTTCAGCGATAAGTGAACTCCGAGAGATGGTGATGAACAGGGAGGCCTGACGTGCTGCGATTCATGGGGTCGCAAAGAGTCGGACACAACTGAGCAACTGAACTGAACTGAAATTCTTTCTTTCTTTTCTTTTTTTCCTTTCCTCTCAATATATTTGTTAGTTTTATTTTTATTGCCTTATCCCCCAATTGGCAGCTTGCCTTAGTTTTGTTTTGCAAGTTGTGCTTAAGTTAGTTTCGTTTTGGCAGGTATAATTTTTGGTTTCCTTTTTTAGCTGGGTCAATCTACTGTACTTTATTTTTGTTGAACTGTTTTGATTTTGCTTATGGGTGTATGTGTATATTCAGCCACACTTTTTATTGTTCTTATAAAGTTCTGCCTCTCCATTGGACTTCTGCAGTTCTGTAGAGTTTTTTCTTTCTATCCTTTTTCTTTTCTTTCTTCTTCTGTTTTTTTTCTTTTTTATAATTTTCAATTTTTGAAAGCCTATTTTATTTTTCCTACATTTATTCCTTTGTTTATTATTCCTTTGTTTGCCTTTCCTACTGTTCTTTTCCCCTTGCAGTTAATATTTAATCTTCAGCTACCTCTGTTTAACTTTACATATCTATTCTTTCTTTCTTTCCTTTTCTCTCAACATATTTGTTAGTTTTGTTTTCATTGCTTTATTCCCAACTTCACACCTTCCTTTAGTTTTGTTTTCCAGTTTGTGTTTTAGTTAGTTTTGTTCTTAACTGGTAAATATAATTTTTTATTTCCTTTATTTGCTGGGGCAATCTACTGTACTTTATTTTTGTTGGGCTGTTTTGACTTTGCTCATGGATGTATATGTATCTGTGTATATTCTATTATTTTAATTATTATTTGCCTAATTTTGTAACTGCCATTTGTCTAGTGTTCATCCTTGGTCTCATTTGGATATTTGTTTTAATCTCACTTAATGCCATAAAAAAATCACTTGTCAAATCTTCATTCCTGACCAGAGATCAAGCCCTGAGTCTTTGGAGTAGGAGTGCTGACTCCAAACCCTAGACTACCAGAGATCTAACGCTAAGAAGAATCAAATAGTGAGAACTCACACAAAGGAAACCACTTGAATACAAGACCTAGCAGCACCCAACCACCAGTCACATCCTTTGCAGGATGCCACATCTAAACAACAAACAAAACAAAAATACAAGCCCAGTCGTCAGCAGGCAGGAGTACCACCTCACTCAGCCTTGCCCACAGAGGAAAAATAAATAAATAAAAGCTCAGCACATATCTCACCCTATACAAAGCTTGTAGAAACCACTGGACCAACCTTAGGAGGGCAGAAACCAAAAGGAAGAAAAAAAACGATCTTCAAAGAAAGAATTACACTTTCCTTGAAGCCTGGGAAAAGGAGGCCTCAAACACAAGAAGTTAAAAAACAATAATAATGAAAAGTCAGAGAAATACTTCACAAATAAGAAACAAACTAGAAACAAAAATCTAAATAAATGAAGAGGAAATAGGCAAGCTACCTGAAAAACAATTCAGAATAATGATATTAAAGATCAAAAACTTTGAAAAAAATGGAGAAAATGCAAAATCAGTCAAGAAAGACCTAGAAGAATTAAAGAATAAACATACAGAGACAAAAAACACAGCTACTAGAATAAATACTCTAGAAGGAATAAATAGCAGAATATCTGAAGCAGAAGAACAAATCAATGTGCTGGAAGATAAAATGGTGGAAATAATTCTGCAGAGAAGAATAAAGTAAAAAGAATGAAAAGAATTGAGGATAATCTCAGAGACCTCTGGGACGATATCAAACACACCAACGTTCGAACTATAGGGGTCCAGAGGAAGAGAAAAAGAAAGAGTATGAGAAAAGAGATTATAGTTGAAAACTTCCCCAACATGGAAAAGGAAATAGTCAATCAAGTCAGAGAGTCCCATACAGGATAAACCCAAGGAGAAAAACGCCAAGACACATACTGATCAAACTGACAAAAGAAAGTGAAAGTTAAGTCGCTCAGTCATATCTGATTCTTTGCTACCCCACGGACTGTAGCCTACCAGGCTCTTCCATCCATGGGATTTTCCAGGCAAGAATACTGGAGTGGGTTGCCATTTCCTTCTCCAGGAGATCTTCCCAACCCAAGGATTGAACCCAGGTCTCCTGCATTGTAGGCAGATGCTATACTGTGTGAGCCACGAAGGAAGCCAGTTAAAGTGACAAAGATTAAACACAAAGAAAGAATATTAAAAGCAGCAAGGGAGAAGCAACTAGTAACATACAAGGAAAACCCCGTATGCTTAACAGCTGATCTTTCAGCAGAAACTCTGCAGGCCAGAAGCGAGTGGCAGGATATATTTAAAGTACTGAAAGCCAAAATCTACAACCAAGATTACAGTACCTGGCAAGGATCTCATTCAAAATTGATGGAGAAATAAAAAGCTTTTCAGACAAGCAAAAGTTAAGAGAATTCAATACCACCAAACCACCTTTACAAGAAATGTTAAAGAGACTTATATAATCAAGAAATACAAGAGAAGGAAACAGATCTACAAAATCAACTCCAAATAATTAAGAAAATACAGAAGCGAGTGGCAGGATATATTTAAAGTACTGAAAGCCAAAATCTACAACCAAGATTACAGTACCTGGCAAGGATCTCATTCAAAATTGATGGAGAAATAAAAAGCTTTTCAGACAAGCAAAAGTTAAGAGAATTCAATACCACCAAACCACCTTTACAAGAAATGTTAAAGAGACTTATATAATCAAGAAATACAAGAGAAGGAAACAGATCTACAAAATCAACTCCAAATAATTAAGAAAATAGCAATAGGAATATATATATCAATAATTACTTTAAATATAAATAGATTAAATGCTCCAACTAAAAGACAGACTAGCTAAATGGATACAAAAATAAGACGCATATATATGCTGTCTAAAAGAAACCCACTTCAGACCAAAAGACACATGTAGACTGATTGTGAGGGGATGGAAAATTCAGGTCCGTTAAGTTCACATCAGTCACTCAGTCATGTCTGGTTCTTTGTGGCCCCATGAACTGCAGCATGCCAGGCCTCCCTGTCCATCACCAGTTAATTCCACACAAATGGGAAGCAAAAGAAAGCTGCAGTAGCAATCCTCATATCAGACAAAATAGATCTTAAAGAAGATTAGAAAATATAAGGAAGGACACTACATAATGATCAAGGGGTCAATCCAAGAGGAATACATAATAATTGTCAATACCTATGAAATGGCAAGCCACTCCAGTATTCTCGCCTGGAGAATTCCATGGACAGAGGAGCCTGGTGGGCTACAGTCCACGGGGTTGCAAAGAGTTGGACACGACTGAGCTACTTTACTTATGCACACAACATAGGAGTACCTCAATACATAAGACAAACACTAACAGATATAAAAGGAGAAATTGATGGTAACACAATAGTAGAAGACTTTAACACCCCATTCACACCAATGGACAGATGATCAAAACAAAAAATTAATAATGAAACATAAGTCTTAAATGATACATTAGATGAGGTGGACCTCAATGATATCTTAGGATATTCCATCCAAATGCAAAAGAATACACCTTGTTCTCAAGAACACATGGAACATTCTCCAGGATAAACTACATTTTGGGTCACAAATCAAATCTCAGTAAATTTAAGAAAATTAAAATCATATCAAGCATCCAAACACTATGCTGTGAGACTAGATGTCAATCACAAGAAAAAAATTGTTAAGAAACACAAAAACATGGAGATTAAACAACACATTTCTAAATAACCAATGGGTTACTGAAGAAATCAAAAAATATCTAGAAACAAATGACAGTGAAAACACAACTGAAAACCTATGGGATGTAGCAAAAGCAGTTCTAAGAGGGACATTTATAGCAATATAACCCTACCTTGAAAATCAAGAAAAGCTTTGAATAGACAACCTAACTTCACACCTAAAACAACTAGAAAAAGAAGAAGAAACCCCAAAATTAATAGAAGGAAATAAATCATAAAGATCCAAGCAGAGATAAGTGAAAAAGAAATGAAAGAAACAATAGTAAAGATTAATAAAACTAAAAGCTGGCTCTTTGAGAAAAAATTTTTTTAAGTTGACAAACCTTTAACCAGACTCATCAAGAAAAAAAGAGAAAAATCAACAAAATTAGAAATGAAAAAGGAGAGGTTACAACAGACAATACAAAAATAAAAAGGATTATAAGTGACTATTATGAACAACTATATGGCAATAAAATGGGTAACCTGGAAGAAATGGACAGCTTCTTAGAAAAGTTCAATCTTCCAAGACTGAGCCAGGAAAAAATAGAAATTAAGAACTCAATTACAAGAACTGACATTGAAGCTGTGATCAAAAATCTCCCAAAAAACAAAAGCCCAGGACCAGATGGCTTCACAGGAGAATTCTGTCAAACATTTAGAGAAGAGGTAATGCCTATCCTTCTAAAACTCTTTGAAAAAACTTCAGAGGAAGGAACACTTCTGAACTCATTCTACAAGGCCACTGTCACCCTGATACCAAAACCAAAGATAACACAAAAAAGGAAAACTACAGACCAATATCACTGATGAACATAGATGCAAAAATCCTCAACAAAATTTTAGCAAACAAAATTCAGCAACACATCAAAAAGTTAATACACCATGACCAAGTCGAGTTTATTCCAGGGATGCCAGAACTCTTCAATATATGCAAATCAATCAATGTGATCACCATATTAACAAATTGAAAGATAAAACTACATGATCATTTCAATAGATGCAAAACAGGCCTTTGACAAAATTCAGCACCCATTTATGATTAAAACTCTTCCAAAAAATGGGCATGGAAAGAACCTACCTCAACATAGTAAAAGCCTCAACATATTATAAGCCTACAGCAAACATTATTCTCAATGGTGAAAAACTGAAAGCAGTCTCCTGAAGATCAGGAACAAGACAAGGGTGTCCACTTTCACCACTATTATTCAACATAGTTCTGGAAGTCCTAGCTGTAGCAATCAGAGAAGAAAAATAAATACAAGGAATCCAGATCAAAAAAAGAAAAAAGTTCTCACTGTTTGCAGATTACATGAAACTGTACGTAGAAAATCCTAAAGACAGTATCAGAAAATTACTAGAGCTAATCAGTGAATTTAGCAGTTTCAGGATACAAAATCAATACACATAAGTCACTTGCATTTCTATATACTAAGAATGAAAATTCAGAGAAATTAAGGAATCAATCCCATTCATCATTGTACCAAAAAGAATTAAATATCTAGGAATAAACTAAGGAGACAAAAGTACTGTACACAGAAAATTATAAGATACTAATGAAAGAAAGACAACATCTCCAAACAGATGGAGAGATATTCCATGTTTCTGGGTAGGAATAATCAATATTGTGAAAATGACTATACTACCAAATGCAATCTACAGATTCAGTGTGATCCCTATCAAACTACCAATGGCATTTTTCACAAAACTAGAACAAAAAATTTCACAATTCATATGGGAACACAAAAGACCCTGAATAGCCAAAGCAGTCTTGAGAAAGAAGAGTAGAGCTGGAAGAATCAAGCTTCCTGACTTCAGATTATACTTCAAAGCTACAGTCATCAAGACAGTATGGTACTAGCACAAAAACAGAAACTAGACCAATGGAACAATATAGAAAGCCCAGAAATAAACCCATGCACCTATGGGTGTCTTATTTTTAACAAAAGAGGGAAGAATATACAATGGGGCAAAGACAGCCTCTTCAATAAATGGTATGAGAAAACTGGACAGCTACATGTAAAAGAATGAAATTAGAACACTTCCTAACACCATACACAAAGAGAAACTCAAAATGGATTAAAGACCTAAATGTAAGACCAGAAACTACAAAACTCTTAGAGGAAAACATAGGCAGAACACTCGATGACATAAACCAAAGTGATATCCTCAATGACCCACCACCTAGAGTAGCAGAAATAAAAACAAAAGTAAACAAGTGGGACCCAATTAAACCAAAAATGTTTGCACAGCAAAGGAAACTATAAGCAAGGTGAAAAGACAACTCTCAGAATGGGAGAAAATAATACCAAATGAAACAACTGACAAAGGATTAACTCCCAAAATATATAAGCAGCTCATACAATTCAATACCAGAGAAACAAACAACCCAGTCAAAAAGTGGGGGAAAGACCTAAACAGACATTTCTCCAAAGAAGACACAGATGGCTAACAAATACATGAAAAGATGCTCAACATTGTTCATTATTAGAGAAATGCAATTCAAAGCTACAATGAGATATCACCTCACACCGGTCAGAATGGCCATCGTCAAAAAGTCTACAAACAATAAATGCTGGAGAAGGTGTGGAGAAAAGGGAACACTCTTGTACTGTTGGTGGGAATGTCTATTGATACAGCCACCATGGAAGGTGATATGTAGATTCTTTTAAAAATCTATGATTAAAACCACCATATGACCCAGCAAGCCCACTCCTAGGCATATACTCTGAGGAAACCAAAATGGAAAAAGACATATGTATACCATTGTTCATTGCAGCACCGTTTACAATAGCTAGAACCTGGAAGCAACCTAGATGTCTATTGACAGATGAATGGATAAAGAAGTTGTTGTACATATACATGATGGAATATTACTCAGCCATAAAAAGGAGTGCATTTGAGTCAGTTCTAATGAAGTGGATGAACCTAGAACCTATTATACAGAGTGAATATGTGGAGTAAGTAAGAAAAGAAAGATAAATATTGTATTCTAACACATAATATATGGAATGTAGAAAAATGGTACTGATGAATTTATTTACAGGGCAGCAATGGAGAAACAGAGAATAGACTTATGAACATGGGGAGAGGGGAGGAGAGGGTGAGAGAGTGAGATGTATGGAAAGAGTAATGTGAAAATTAACAGGATAGATAGTGAACGGGAATTTGCTCTATGGCTCAGGAAACTCAAACACGGGTTCTTTGTCAACCTAGAGGGGTAGGATGGGGAGGGAGATGGGAGAAAGTTTCAAAAGGGAGGGGACATATGTATACCTATGGCTGATTTATATTGAGGTTTGACAGAAAACAATGAAATTTTATAGATGTGTATAAGAGACAGGGATAAACTACATTTTGGGTCACAAATCAAATCTCAGTAAATTTAAGAAAATTAAAATCATATCAAGCATCCAAACACTATGCTGTGAGACTAGATGTCAATCACAAGAAAAAAATTGTTAAGAAACACAAAAACATGGAGATTAAACAACACATTTCTAAATAACCAATGGGTTACTGAAGAAATCAAAAAATATCTAGAAACAAATGACAGTGAAAACACAACTGAAAACCTATGGGATGTAGCAAAAGCAGTTCTAAGAGGGACATTTATAGCAATATAACCCTACCTTGAAAATCAAGAAAAGCTTTGAATAGACAACCTAACTTCACACCTAAAACAACTAGAAAAAGAAGAAGAAACCCAAAAACACATAAGACACGTTTAAATGTATGTATACAAAAGCTTTTCCACTATGCTTGATAAAGGCTTGAGAAAGAACATAAAAAAAAGACAAGATGGAGAAATCGGAAAACATAAACAACGAAATGAGAGCACTGGATATGAAATAGGAAAAAAGTGAAACAAACTAGATAAAAGTAAAATATCATCATGTAGTCCAGCTGTTTTTAAATATGACTGCTCATTAGAAACATATCTGGAACTTTGAAGGAAAACAAAAAGCAGTCACGGGCATTTTTGTTTTTCAAAAATTAAGATAATTCTGATATGCATCTTGGTTTTAAAAAGTGATTGCAGGTTTTTCTATTAAATCCTATTTTTAGAGGTATAGAGTTATATTATTTTTCTGTTGATGAATCATGATACAGTGATATTGTTACTAAAAATTACATAATCACAATAGTACAAAATTTTTATCATTTTCCACAATCAATAGGCAGATGAAAAATAAAAGATAATTATAATTGCAATCCATAATGGGAGCATGATTAGCCTAACACTATAAAATAATTATAATATACAATGTAGGGGTCAAGCAGAGTGATGTAGTAAGTGGAAGTGCATACGTGCACATGTTTTCATCCATCCAGCTAGTCTATATCTTTTGGTTGGTGACTTTAATCCATTTACATTTAAGGTAATTATTGATAAGTGGCAACCCACTCCAGTATTCTTATCTGGAAAATCGCATGAACAGAAGAGACTGGGGGTCTATAGTCCATGGAGTCACAAAGAGTTGGACACGATTGAGCAACTTCACTTTCACTTTCATCCTACTACCATTTTATTAATTGTTTTGGTTTTATTTTCTGTAGGTCTTTTTCTTCTCTTGTGTTTCCTGCCTAGAAAAGTTCCTTCAGCATTTGTTGTAAAGCCAGTTTGGTGGTGCTGAATTCTCTTAGCTTTTGCTTGCCTGGAAAGCTTTTAATTTCTCCATCAGATCTGAATGAGAGTCTTGCTGGGTAGAATATTCTTGGTTGTAGTTTCTTCCCTTTTATCACTTTGAATATATCATGTCATTCCCTTCTGGCTTGTAGAGTTTCTGTTGAGAAATCAGCTGATAGTCTGATGGGAGTTCCCTTGTATGTTATTTGTTATTTTTCCCTTGCTGCTTTTAATATTTTATCTCTGTCTTTAATTTTTGTCAGATTACTATATGTCTTGATATATTGCTACTTGGGTTTATCCTGCCTAGGATTCTCTGTGCTTCCTGAACTTGGTTGACTATTTCCTTTCGCATGTTAGGGAAGTTTTTAGCTATTACCTCTTCAGATATTTTCTCAGGTCCTTTCTGTTTCTCTCCTTCTAGGATCCCTATAATATGAATATTTGTGCATTTAATGTTATCCCATAAGTCTCTTAGGCTGTCTTCATTTCTTTTCATTGTTTATTCTATATTCTACTCTGTGGCAATGATTTCCGCCATTCTGTCATCCAAGTCATTTATCCAATTTTCTGCCTCAGTTATTCTACTGTTGATTCCTGCAGTGAAGTCACTCAGTCGTGTCCGATTCTTTGCAACCCGATGGACTGTAGCCCACCAGGCTCCTTGGTCCATGGGCTTTTCCAGGCATGAATACTGGAGTTGGTTGCCATTTATTTCTCCAGGGGATCTTCCCGACCCAGGAATCGAACCCAGGTCTCCCACATTGTAGGCGTACACTTTACCATCTGAGCTACCAGGGAGCCCCATTGATTCCTATTCTAGCGTATTATTCTCTCTGTTTGTTTGTTCTTTAGTTCTTGTAGGTCTTTGGTAAACACACTTCTTGCATCTTCTCCATTATTTTTCCAAGATCCTAGATTATGTTCACTATCATAATTCTGGATTCTTTTTCTGGAAGCTTGCCTATCTCCACTTAATTTAGGGGTTTTATCTTGCCCCTTCATCTTGGACATACTTTCTGCTTTTTCATCATGATTAACTTTCTGTATGGTTTTTGTTTTAGCTGCTACAGGACTGTCCTTGTTTCTTCTGTCTACTCTCGATGAATGAGACTAAGTCACTTGTGTAAGACTGATGGGAGGGACTGGCAATGGGAAAAAAATGGATCTTGCTCTGGTGGGCAGAGCCTTGCTCAGAAAAGCCTTAATCCAATTATCTGCTGATGGCTGGGGTTACACTCCCTCTCTGGTAGTTATTTGTCCTGAGGAAACCCAGCCCTAAGGTCTGTGGGCTCTATGATAGGGTTAATAGTGAACTCCAAGAGGGTTTACACTGAGGAGGACCTTCCCATTCTGCTGCTACTAGGGCCCCCATCCCTCTGGTGAGCCCTTGCCAACCCACACCCCCACCGGAGTCTCTCCAACACTACTAGGTAGTTTTGGTTGAGTCTCCTGCGGAAAATTGTGTTGTGCAATCCATGATTGGAGTCTCCATTTCCCACAGTTCTGTGGTAGTCCTATAATTAAATCCCACTGACTTCAAGGCCAGATTCCCTAGGTATTCCCAGTCCCTTTGTTGGATCCCCAGGCTAGGAAGCCTGACATGGGGCTTGGAACCTTCACAACAATGAAGCTCTTTGGTATTATTCTACAGTTTATGGGTCACCCACCTGGCGGATATAAGATTTTATTTTATCATGATTGCCCCCCTTCTACCACTTTACTGCAGCTTCTTCTTTGTATTTAGACATGGGATATCTTTTCTTTTTTTTTTCTTTTTTTTTTCTTTTTTTTTTTTTTTTTTTGGTGGATTCCAGCATCCTCCTGTCGATGGTTGTTCAACAGCTAGTTGCAATTTTGGAGCTCTCACAAGAGGAGATGATTGCACATCTTTCTACCCAGCCATCTTGAATTGAAAGTCAAGACTTCGTGTTCTTAACTACAACATTAGATTGTCTTTCACACACACACACACACACACACACACACATACACACGCACACACACAAGGCACAAAAGAAAATTTTCAGGGGCAAGGACTATTGTCTTGGATCAAGTCTGTAAGAATTTTTGTTGTTTGATTGAATTTTTTCTTTTACTCCCCTAATTCCACACATTCTCTAGAAGTTCCTTTGTCTGAGAACTTTATTCTATCACAGAGGTACGAGGAAATGCAGGAGTGACAGCTAGATGTCTTTCAATATCTTTTTTTTTTTTAACTAGTAAGAAAACCCCTTTTAGTGAAATGTCTCATACAGTTTCTTTAAATGTACTTAAAATAAGGGGGAGCACCCTTCTTTGTTCCTTCTTCCTTCCTGATAGTAGCAATTTGGAATGATAGATATAGCTTGAACATCCATGTTGTACCCTGAGAAGGAGCCATGTGCTGTAATGGAAGAACAAACTGGAAGATGTCTGGGTTCAAATGACATTGGGAATAGCATGTGACATGATTTGTTTATACCTTTTGGGGGACAAATTTTTGTTAGCAAGAGCAAAAATAAACTTGTCTAATTTCAGCAACTGCTTTTATGAATATTCCATCATTTTTTATTGAGGCTAACTCTTAAAAATGCCATATGTGAGGTGAGAATGGCAAGGAGAAGGCATTTGTATGTCTAACTCATTAGTCAAGGATTGTATTTTTTCATATACTTAACCCATGTCTCTAAATTCTCAAGCTACTTCACGAGCATACCAATAGCACATTCATATCTATTATCTAATTTTATAATTCAGCATCTGTTAGTTGGCTAGTGCAGAGAATATGGTACCATTTTAGAGGTAAGAAAATTAAACATTGAATAGTGTAACATTTGCAATAAATACTAAGCTAATTCATGGGAAAGAGAGGGTGAAGCTCTGTTCTTCTACACCAAATCCACTGCATCTCCCTAGATTATAAACTTTTGAAAGATCTATCCATTGTTGGGGCTTCCCTGATAGCTCAGTTTGTAAGGAATCTGCCTGCAATGCAGGAGATCCTAGTTCTGTTCCTGGGTCGGAAAGATTCCCTGGAGAAGGGATAGGCTACCCACTCCAGTATTCTTGGGCTTCCCTTGTGGCTCAGCTGGTAAAGAGTCTGCCTGCAATGTGAGAGACTTTTCTATAGAATTGTGAGGTAGGAGACATTTGAGGGAGCTTCTGGATCCTAACTATTTTATTTATCATTCCAGCAAAAGAGTGAACCATGGATGACATTAACAGGACTGAAGCTGGTAATGAGGAGACAGGAAGAGTGGAAAATGATTCATGGATTAAACGCCACTTCAACTATGAATGCTATATGACTTTCCTTAATGGATGCTACAGCTGCAAGTGGGAAGCGCAACAGAGGAAACAACCCAGACGTCCACTCTGCTGCTGTTCTTTGGTACAGAGCAATGGGAAGGAGATGGGCCATATTTTCTTAGATATGGGGAACATACTATTTTATTTATCATTCCAGCAAAAGAGTGAACCATGGATGACATTAACAGGACTGAAGCTGGTAATGAGGAGACAGGAAGAGTGGAAAATGATTCATGGATTAAACGCCACTTCAACTATGAATGCTATATGACTTTCCTTAATGGATGCTACAGCTGCAAGTGGGAAGCCCAACAGAGGAAACAACCCAGACGTCCACTCTGCTGCTGTTCTTTGGTACAGAGCAATGGGAAGGAGATGGGCCATATTTTCTTAGATATGGGGAACATGGGCCTTGAAAGAAGTGCTATAACTGTGTGTGTGTCTGTGTGTGTGTCTGCCTATGCAGTCATGCATCATGTGTAATGGGTCAAAAATAACTATTTATAAGGTGAAAGGTGATCAGAATCAGATAGCTAAAGAAAAGAAGATGGCAAAAGAAGTGGTATCAGAGGAGGAGTCAAAGTGCTTAGTATAAAGTGTATTTTAGGTAGAGCAGAGGATATGGATGGAAAAGTGATAGGAAATGAAGCTGGAGACAGAGGACAGATGTTATGTTGTTTAAAGAATTTTATTTCTGCCATGTAGGGAGTTAAGAGTCCCTAAAGATTTGAAGACACCAAGGAGAACAGTAGTGTGTTCAGTGAAAAATGAACTTCCATTGTTGAATTTACACATATTAGGTGATAAATGGTAAGTGATCAGGTTGGAGACTATTTTAACCAGATTGTATAGTAACTTTATTCAAACGAAACTGTTTGAACTTTATCCTGGAAACACTGTGGAGGCTTTGAAATGAGGCTTTTCAAATGAGTGGCAACAGTGAAAATCAAAATAAGGAAATGGATTTATTCATTATTTATTGAATGTGTGCCATAGTGAATAAGACCACTAAGGCCTCTGGCTCTCCTGCATGTCAGAGTCTAGTGGGATGAGTTAGGTCATAAACAGTAATGAGGAAAGGTGGTTTCAGCTAGAGATAAGAGTTTTGAAGACAATGCATAGGAAAATGTGTTAGGTAGATGGAAACATGGTTAGAGAAGACTACTTTGAAACAATGTCACGTGAGCAGTCTCAAGTGAAGACGTTGGGACCACCCGTGTATGTGTCTGGGGGCAAAAATATTTCAGGCAGAGGAACCAGGAAATGCAAAGCTTCTTGAACCAGGAATAGATTTGGTCATGTTTTAGAAACAAACAAACAAAAAAAGCATGAATGGAGTTCAGTGATGGCATTAGTTTATAGAGTGGGATGAGGTCAGGAGTGGGCAAGGCTTAATCATGTAGGACCTTTGGGCCATGGCAGGCAGTCTGGATGATCATTCTGATATAGTAGGAAATTCTGGGAGAGTTGTAAGCAGGGGAGTGACTTTTTCTGATACATGTTTTTAGAAGGTCACACATGTTTTATGTAGAGAGTGTGTATAAATGTGAGTCAAAACCTGCTGTCTTCATCTTCCTACCCTCTGGACTCAGTGCATTAATGCCTGTAGTGTCTCTCACTTTTGGGGGGTATTCTTTCTATGCTTCCCATTTTATTTCTTATCCTTAGTCTTCACAATAGCCACATAATTTATATAAGGCAGAGATTCTGTACATTTTTAATAGTTTGGATGCAGTATCCCAAGGAGGCAAAATTTCTTTCATGTGGTACAGTAATGTTCCCAGGGTTTGACAACTCTGGCTTGGCTGAATTTGATATGGTTTCAGTTCATGGGGTTGTCTTCAACAATCAGTTTGTTCACCTTCTCCATAAAAATACTCTCCTCTTGACTTTGGGCTCACATATCTGGATAGTGCCACTGCCACCACTTAGCTATGTGACCTTGAGTCCATTACCTTACCTCTCTGAGCTTTAGTTCTTTCTTCTTGAAAGTGAGGTTAACAATACCTAACGTATATGACTATATTGAGTAATAAAACAAATGAAAATCATTTGTGAAGTCTCTAGCATTGTATTCATATAAAATGGATACTGGAGGGAAAAAAAAGGAGGTTGTTTATTCCCTAAATTCCTCCCTTCCCAAAACTGTGGATAGATAAATGACTAAGTGAATTTGTGAATGAACATGTTACTCAACTAATGAACAAACATTTGATATTTGAAGAGGCAGATAAATTCAACAGATGGTTGTTGAGACACTGTGATAGACACTGGCAATATATAGAAAGGTAACAAAAGTTCCTTTTCCTCAAAAGAGAAACAGATGACATCAGATACAAATCCATACAAAAGTGATTCCAGTTCAGGGTAATGTTATAAATAGGCTTTTACAAAACTCCATAGGGGTAAAAGAATACAGTGTTCTCCCCAGCCTAGGGACTGTAATGCTGCAGTGTAACCATGTAGACCTCTGGGGTGTATAAGCAGATGTTGCTGAGATATGATGGATAAATGGAGCTAAATGAGACTTCCTTCTTTCTCTTCCCAGAGAGAGCGAATATTTTACCCATGGCTGATTATGTCATTTTTCTTGTCTGTAATTTTGCTGTTTACATGGGTGGAGACTTCAAATGAATACAATGGCTTTGACTGGTGAGTTTCACTTTTTTAATTTTTCATTTGAGTAAGGGTTCTCTGGTCTAATAGCCACATGAATGCTACTTCAGGCTGAAAATATCTGGTGACATAAGAGGGAGAGTGGGAAAAAATTGGGTGTTCTACAGCTAGTGAATGGGAGGCACAACTCTGGGGAGGGGTGTGGTTGCTCAGCACCCTCAGCTACTATACTTCCCTTCCACCTCTGCTCCCTCTCACACTTAGACCAAATCTGCTCAGTGAGAAGCTTCTCTGTGCTTCCCGTGCCCCCAGTCCTTCTATTCAGATGACTCCCTGATACCTTGTTCTTCAGCTTCTCTGTCTGGGTTACTGATACCTACACTGGTTGCATGAACTCTGTCCATGAACCCTGATGTCTCTGCCTCACCTCCAACCTCTGATTCTTCCTTCTCTCCTTACTGGGCTTTCTAAGACTCTGGAGCCAGAAACAGTGTCCCATCTCATCACCTTTTCTAGACAGATTCCTGCTCTGAACTATTCCTAGCTCTTCCAGTTTCTCTGGCCTGACTGATATAGCATACCAATACTTGGTATTTGAGGACAAAGGGGGTATCTTTTAGTATGAGGCTTTAAAAATGTAATACAGTTTACTTTTTCAATTATAGAAGTAAAATATGTTGTTTTAAATATTAAGAAATACAGAAAAGTAGAAAATATTATCTTATTCTTCAGTGGCAATCACTTGGCATACTTCTCAGTCTTTTTTCCTATGCTTATTTTTTATATTATTATGCTTGTACCATATATGTAATTTTTCTTTCTTCTCCCATTTAAAATAGCTGTACACATTTTGACAAATTATTAAAACTCAGTGAAAATCACTGTAAATGGTGTTAGAGTCTTTCATGACATGAAGGTACTGTAGTGCACTTGTGTGCTCAGTTGCTTCAGTTGTGTCCAACTCTAGGCGACCCCATGGATGTGGCCCACCAGGCTCCTCTGTCCATGGGATTCTCCAGGCAATAATACTGAGAAACCCATGTCTCTTGCATCTCCTGCATTGCAGGCAGATTCTTTACCCACTGAGCCAACTGGTAAGGAGGTAGTGCACTTACTTATTTTTTCTTGTTAAGCATTATTAGTTTTTATAGAATATGAGTGTAGAGAAGTATTTTTATTCTGACTTAGAGTATTACAGAAGATTCCCACAAGTGGCATTATTCAGTCAAGAAGAATAAAACACTAGTAAAACTCATTATTCCTGTTACTAAAGTATTTCTCAAAAGGTAGTAGTTTCCATTCACAATAAAGGTTTTGGCTATTTTAACCTTCCATTGAGAGCATTCACTATTCTAGTTTTGAATCATTTTTATTAATTTTGTAGATGAAATTTATTTTTATTTAATTTAATTATTTACCAGGTATTGAAACTGGTTTCTTTAGTAATTTATTTTCTTTTTGGTTTCTTCTTTTATCTTATAGGATTTAGTTTTCTCATTTGTATGCATTCTTCATTTATGGATCATTTCTAAAGTTCTCCAAAATATTGGAAATAAGAAATGTTTCACTTCTTTATAAAATTTTACCTAGTTTTAGAGAACTTTATATTGAGATGTAATTGAAAGACAATATTACATTTCTT
>SJYC01008918.1:0-20136 GCA_006408675.1 Madoqua kirkii
ATGAACAGGGAGGCCTGGCGTGCTGCAGTTCATGGGGTCACAAAAAGTCAGACACGACTGAGCGACTGAACTGACCTGAAGTTTACCAGGTCTTGCTTTATGGCCCAGCATGTGGTCAGTCATGGAGAATGTTCCATGTTTATTTGAGAAGAATTTGTGTTCTGCTGCTTCTGAATGGAAAGCTTTAGAAATATCAGCTTCTTGGGTGGCACAGTGGTAAAGAATCTGCCTGCTAAAGCAAGAGACATAGGTTCAATCCCTGGGTGGGAGTATCTCCTGGAATAGGAAATGGCAACTCACTCCAGTATTCTTGCCTGGAAAATTCCATGGACAGAGGAGCCTAGGAGATTACAGTCTGTGGGCTCACAAAGACTTGAATACAACAGCACACGCTTTATAAATATCAACTAAGTGTATCTGGTCTAATATGTTACATAAGACTTGCTTATTGATCTTCTATCTGGATGATCTGTCCATTAATATAACTGGAATGTTCACATCCTCCACAATTATTGTGCTACTATTGATTTGTCCATTTGTGGCCATTAATATTTGTCTCATGTATTGGGGTGCTCCTAATTGGGTGTATATGTAATTACAGTTGTTATAAAAGCTTTGTCTTGGATTGATCCCTTGATCACTATGTAGTGTTCTTCTTTGTTTGTTGTTAACAGTCTTTATGTTAAAGTCTATTTTGCCTAATGTGAGTATTGCTACTCCAACTTTCTTTTAATTTCTATTTGCATGAAATATTTTTTCTATCCCCTCAATTTCAATCTGAATGTGTTCCTAGATATGAAGTGGGTTTCTCGTAGACAGCATGTAAATGGGTCTTTTATGTATCCATTCAGCTAGTGTATGTCTTTTGATTGGAGCATTTAATACATTTATATTTAAATTAATTGCTGATATGTATGCTTCTACTGCCATTTTCTTAATTGTTTTGGATTTGTTTTTCTAGGTCTTTTTTCTTTTCTTTCTCTTTTGTTCTTTTTTCTTATGGTTTGATGACTAAGTTTATAGTGTTGTGTTTGGGTTCCTTGTGTGTGTGTGTGTGTGTGTGTGTGTGTGTGTGTACACATGCACACATCTAATTAGTTTTGGGTTGTGCTGTTTTGATACAGTAGTCTGTGTATGTATAAGATTGTATTAAGTTGCTGGTCTTTTTCTTGCCTAGAGAAATTCTATTAACATTTGCTAGTCTAGTGGTGCTGAATTCTCTTAGCTTTTGCTTGACTATAAAACTTTTGATTTCTCCATCAATTCTGAGTGAGAGCTTTGCTGTGTAGAGTATTCTTGTTTGTAGGTTCTTCCCTTTCATCACTTTGAATTTATTGTGCCACTCCCTTCTGGCCTGCAGAGTTTCTGCTGAGCAGTCAACTAATAACATTCTGAGGATTCCCTTGCATGTAATTGGTCGCTTTTGCCTCATTGCTTTTGATATTTTTTTCTTTGTCTTTAATTTTTGTGAATTTGATTACAATGTGTCTTGTCATTCTCAGCCTTGGGTTTATATCCTGCCTGAGTTTCTGCATTTCCTGGACTTTAGCGACTATTTCCTTTCCCATGTTAGGGAAGTTTTCAACTATTATCTCTTCAAATAATTTTTCGAGTCCTTTCTGTCTCTTCCTTCTGGGACCCCTATCATGTGAATGTTGGTGAATTTAATGTTGTCTCAGGGGTCTCTTAGACTGTCTTCATTTCTTTTCATTCTTTTTTCTTCTGTTCTGCAACAGTGATTTCCACCACTGTGTCTTCCAGACCAAGTACCATTCTTTTGCCTCACTTATTTTGCTACTGATCCTTTCTAGTGTATTTTTCATTTCAGCTATTGTTCATCTATGTGTGTGTGTTCTTTAGTTCTTCTTGGTCTTTTTAAACAGTTCTTACATCTTTTCAACCCTTGCCTCCACTCTTTTTCTGAATCCTGTATCACCTTCACTGTCAGTATTCTTAACCCTTTTTCTGAAAGCTTGCCTCTCTCCACTTCACTTAGTTGTTTTTCTGGGGTTTTATCTTGTTCTTCATCTGGGACATAATCCTCTGCTGTTCCAATTTTTCTTGTTTTGTGATTGTGGTTTCTATTCCAAAGGCTGCAGAATTGTAGTTCTTCTTGTTTCTGCTATCTGCCCCTCTGGTGGGTGATGCTATCTAAGAGGCTTGTGCAATTATAACTTTGTTTAAGAAATCAATTTATTAGCAGTTTTATCTCATAAACTACTTTAGACACACAAAAAGACCAGAGATGTTAGAGTCCAGAGCTCTTACACAGACTATAGATGTTAATATAGTGTTATGTAAGAAAACATATTTATATGGATAAAAAAATTTGCTGAAATGGAAAGTATTTTTGCACTATGTGAAAGCAGTGAACTTACAGATGGACTTTTCCTCTTTGACGTTCCAGAATTTCTATATTTTTTTTACTGAGTGCAAAGCTTTTGAGTATTCTAAATAGTATTCTAATTCTAATAGTAATCTAAATAGCTTTTAAAAGCCATACAACTCACACAGAACCCCATTAGAGTACATAATTGTCTATAGAACAAAGTTAAAACTTCTCAAGTAAATATACCCAGAGGGTATCTATTCTCAAACTGCTTTTCTTCTCTGCCTCTGTTTTCTTATGCCTCATCTAGTCCAGTCTTATCCCTTATCCTTGACACAGATGCTACTAATTTATGTATTTTAGGAATTGAAATATATTTTTGCAGGGTTGTTTTCCTAGGTACAAAAATTTGGTTCTTTTGGTCCCTTGTCTTGCTGAGTGTCCTTGGGATCCTGGCTGCCTACACAACAATGCTGGTGGTGAGTAATGTTTCCCATTTCTCCCACCCCCTTCTTGAGTAGCCTCATGAGGTGCCCTTGTCTGTGGTATGGTTCTCAATTGGTACTGGGAGCCCTCAGATCACTCTTAGCAAAGTTTGGGTTTATATCAGCCCCTTGAATGTTAGGGAGGAGGGATACATTGCGGGGGGAAAGTCTTGTGCTATTAGAAGATATGTCTTTATACTTTGACCCTTTGAAAAGGAGGCGGGACATCCTTTTTCTCTTCCTCTGTTTCATGGCTTATTTTCTGGTTCACTCAGTATTGTCATTTTAGATGCTCACGCCTTCACATGGCAGTACTTTTACACATTTAACTATTTATTTCATAGCACATCTCCTGAGAATCAGTCTTTCTGGGCCTTGCAAATTATCTAGTGTGTTACACCTGTTATACTGTGTTTGTTTTGTGATTGTGGTTTCTATTCCAAAGGCTGCAGAATTGTAGTTCTTCTTGTTTCTGCTATCTGCCCCTCTGGTGGGTGATGCTATCTAAGAGGCTTGTGCAATTATAACTTTGTTTAAGAAATCAATTTATTAGCAGTTTTATCTCATAAACTACTTTAGACACACAAAAAGACCAGAGATGTTAGAGTCCAGAGCTCTTACACAGACTATAGATGTTAATATAGTGTTATGTAAGAAAACATATTTATATGGATAAAAAAATTTGCTGAAATGGAAAGTATTTTTGCACTATGTGAAAGCAGTGAACTTACAGATGGACTTTTCCTCTTTGACGTTCCAGAATTTCTATATTTTTTTTACTGAGTGCAAAGCTTTTGAGTATTCTAAATAGTATTCTAATTCTAATAGTAATCTAAATAGCTTTTAAAAGCCATACAACTCACACAGAACCCCATTAGAGTACATAATTGTCTATAGAACAAAGTTAAAACTTCTCAAGTAAATATACCCAGAGGGTATCTATTCTCAAACTGCTTTTCTTCTCTGCCTCTGTTTTCTTATGCCTCATCTAGTCCAGTCTTATCCCTTATCCTTGACACAGATGCTACTAATTTATGTATTTTAGGAATTGAAATATATTTTTGCAGGGTTGTTTTCCTAGGTACAAAAATTTGGTTCTTTTGGTCCCTTGTCTTGCTGAGTGTCCTTGGGATCCTGGCTGCCTACACAACAATGCTGGTGGTGAGTAATGTTTCCCATTTCTCCCACCCCCTTCTTGAGTAGCCTCATGAGGTGCCCTTGTCTGTGGTATGGTTCTCAATTGGTACTGGGAGCCCTCAGATCACTCTTAGCAAAGTTTGGGTTTATATCAGCCCCTTGAATGTTAGGGAGGAGGGATACATTGCGGGGGGAAAGTCTTGTGCTATTAGAAGATATGTCTTTATACTTTGACCCTTTGAAAAGGAGGCGGGACATCCTTTTTCTCTTCCTCTGTTTCATGGCTTATTTTCTGGTTCCTCAGTATTGTCATTTTAGATGCTCACGCCTTCACATGGCAGTACTTTTACACATTTAACTATTTATTTCATAGCACATCTCCTGAGAATCAGTCTTTCTGGGCCTTGCAAATTATCTAGTGTGTTACACCTGTTATACTGTGCAAGTGCTAGTCCCCTGGTCCAGGTGCAAAGTACATTTATTTTAGCAAGTGTCTTCACACGGTAAAGACCCTGCCTGTTTCCTGACACAGTAGTATCTATATTCTGAGAAATTCACACCAGATATAGTAGTGTCATGTAGTATGAGAAACTGAGGCCAACCAGTAGCAGAATCTGTAGAAGTGGAACATTTATGGGAGACTAACGTTTAGGTTACTGAAGTTTTTTGGTACCCCACTTACACATAGGACATATATATCTTTCTCTGATTTCATAGTTTCTTGTCCTCACTGATTTCTTGTCTGATACTAAAAACACCCAACTCCCAAATCAGTTGACATTTGCATTAACTTTTCTTTCAGCAAAATATATTGACTATTGTATGAGCCATAAGTACTGAGGTTACAGAGATCAAAGACAGGCAGTTTCTGTTTTTATTCAGGGCACTTCAAAGACAGAGGTATGAGAAATAAAGTTACAATAGTCCTTAATTCAATGAGTTTAGAATCTAGTAGGGAAGCAAATCCTAGACAAGAATAACCAACGCAGACAGAGCATTATAATTGTCATTAGAAGGCCTAACTAAAGTTCAGCATGGGTTCTGAGAAGGGAGAGGTAACTTTCAGTCAAGAGGATTAAGTGAAACTTCTTGGAGGAGATGGCAGAGGAGTGGGATCTTGAAAGGATTTTGGATTTAGACTTGTGTTTATCGGAGTGCAGAAGAAAGTCCAGACCAGGGCAACACCATGACAAATTCAGTAAGAGATATATAGAGTGTGACTAGATAAGAGGGAAGAATCAGTACTGTTAGCATGTAGAGGATAGTGAAGAAAAATGGGGAATATGGTTAAAACAATAGACTTGTGATAAATTTTGTAAGGCTAAAAAGTAGGCTAAGGTACTTGATATAAGTCAGATTCTAATTAGCATTATCATTTTTAAAAGCATTATGTGAAGGGTGTCTGTAGACAGAAATTAGTTAGAAATTTTCTACTTAATGAGAAAAATGCAGATGAATGATGTATTTGGGACAAGAATCTGGCCACTGAACTGTACTACTCTCATACGTGATCAAAATAAAACTAAGATGGACTTCCACTGTCCGATAAGCCATGTGTTTAGACTTCTCCTCTACCCTACTTGTTTTTGGATACAGTGGGAACAACAGAGGAGACCTAGATTCTGTTTCTGCTTTAAGTTATTTTGTAATCTTGACCAAGTCACATAACTCTTCTAAGCCTCAATTTCTTGGTTCAAATGAGAATTATCATAATATTTAATGATATTTTATAGGGCTTGGTAATGTACGAATAAATGGCCTACTGACTCAGTCAGTAAAAAATCAGCCTGCAATGCCAGAGACCCATATTTGATCCCAGGGTTAGAAACATCCCCTGGAGAAGGAAATGGCAACCCACTTCAGTATTCTTGCTTGGAATATCCCATGGATAGAGGAGACTGATGGCTATAGTCCATGGGATCACAAGAGTTGTGCACAACTTAACAACTAAACCACCACCAAAGTACAAATAAAATCATATCCATAAAATTATTTTGATAAAAAGGTGAGTGCCTTGTGCATTCAAACTCTCCTTAATAACCTAAGAATCTGAAGACTCCAGTTTTCAGTCTGTGTCTTCACACTAACTTCGTGATTGCCTAGATTCAAACCTAATTAAGGTTTATTGACTAATACCAATGTTAACAGCAGTGGTTAACAGTTGTAACAATGACACTGGTTCCTCAAAGAAGAGATTTTTTTTTTTAACTGTTTATTTATTTGTCTGCGTTTGGGTCTTGGTTGCATAGTTCAAGGTCTTTCATTGATGTGTATGGACTCTCTAGTTGTGGCGTATGGGTTAAGTCGTTCCTCTGCATGTGGGATCCTAGTTCCCCAGCCAGAATCAAACCCTTGCATCACAAGGCAGATTCTTAACCACTGAACCACCAATAAAGTCCCAAAAAAGAAGTTTTAAATGACCCTTGGAAGCGCTGGCCCATGACCTCTGTTTTCTCACTAGTGTTTCTACCTAATACCAGGAATAAGCTCCATCTCACAGAAGAGAACATTGCTAGAAACTCAGGAAGGATATCAGTGTACTGATCATTACAAAATCCCAGAGAAGATAATAAATTCTCTCTGGATTGCTGGTGAAAGTTACAGCTCCATCTCACAGAAAAGAAAATTGCTAGAAACTCAGGAAGGATATCAGTGTACTGATCATTACAAAATCCCAGAGAAGATAATAAATTCTCTCTGGATTGCTAGTGAAAGTTACACATGAACTGTGTTTGATGGATCCATGGCATGGGGAGGGAGAGCTTTTTAGGCAGAGGAACAGCATGGCAAACTCTTAGATGATGAAAAGGGCAGGTGTAGCAAAGAGTGAATGTAATGCCAGACTGTGAAAGGAATTTTGAGTTCAGTTTTGGGTAGCATCTTGGTTTTTTCTCTTTCATTGTTTTTTTTTTTTTTTCAGGTACTTGGATTTTTGTTGTGTTGGGAGAAAAATGAACTATACCTGCACTGGTATCATAAGGTAGGACATCTGAATCTTCATAGGAGATCTGAGACAAGGACTGAATGTGGCTCTTTGGCACTAAGTGTTAAATACAGAGCCTCCCTTTCTTTGTCTCCCTTAGAAACAAGAGACCTGCTTACACTGTTTCAACTGAAATCATTCAGTTTCTAACAGGTGGAATTGGCTTACTGACCAAGCTGAACCCAAACTTTACTTTTTCTCACTACTTCATGTTAAACTCATTCTGTGATTCTGTTCTTCCCATTCCCATAAAATCCTATGCAAAATCCATTATTTTCCCAGTCCTTTATAGTCACAGAACTTTCTTATTTCAGTCATTAAGAATTTTAGTTTACTGTAGTAGACCGAGCTTTCCTGATGGCTCAGTGGTAAAGAATTCTGCAATGCAGGAGACACAGGAGATGCAGGTTCAATTTCTAGGTCAAGAAGATCCCCTGGAGGAGGGCATGGCAACCCACTCCAATATTCTTGCCTGGAGAATACTGGTGGACTGCAGTCCATTGGGTCGCAAAGAGTCGGACCCTGTTAAACCTAAATGGGAAGGAAATTAAAAAAAGTGGGGATATTTGTATACATACATGTAATTCCCTTTGCTGTACAATAGAAACTAACACAACTTGGTAAAGCAACTATATTCTAATAAAATTTTTAAAAAATAAATAAATTTAAAAATAAAATTTTACTGTCAGTAACAAAGGATCCATATCTGGTCTGAGGAAGCAGGTATCACTGACCCAACATCTGAAGACATGCAGCTCGTTTCCTTCCTCATTCTGTTCTGCCATGGGCTTGAGCATCTCTAGCACAGCCCCTTGCTATTTATAGGCTTTCAGGTATGGCTTTGATACCATTCCTTGTATTTCCTAAAATCCAGAAACATGTCAAACTCTTGAGTGGTCCCCTTAAATTTCCTTTTACTCAAAAGGGAAGGATGAACTGAAAATACAAATTTAAAAGTTAGAATGAATAGAATTCAAAATCACAAAATCATGCAAGGAAACAGGAAATTGAAGAGTGAACATATAGGCCTTACTGAGATCCTATGGGTTTGGGAGTTGGGACACCATGAGCAGTTAGTCACTACCAAGAGAACCTATGGGTTAAATCATTCTAATTACTATTCCAGGAATGACCTCAATTAAAACGTTGCCTCTGTCAGTGAGTGCTGTTACTTGGCCTCTGCTTAGCAGAATCTCATCATTGCCTTTGAACTCAAGAAGCCAGTTTCAATGGCAGCACTTCTCACCTTTATCCAGGCATAAAGGATGGCCACTACAGTGCTTTCCAAGGCTGCTGACACTTTCCTCACCAATGTGTTTTGCAGTGTCCTCTGAGACCTCCCACAGAGCATGATACAGAGTGGCTTAGCTCAAAATAGGTGATATTAACAGCATTCCAGTAACCTTTTCTCAATAAATGATTAGATTCTTTATTCCATATTACACAAGAAATTGCTGGTGTCCCAATTTTATAAAGTATGGGCTACTATTGAGCTGAAACTCCAATACTTTGGCCACCTGAGGCGAAGAGCTGACTCATTTGAAAAGACCCTGATGCTGGGAAAAATTAAGGCCAGAAAGAGAAGGGGACAACAGAGGATGAGATGGTTGGATGGCATCACTGACTCAACAGACATGAGTTTGGGCAAACTCACGAAGTTGGTGTTGGACAGGGAGGCCTGGTGTGCTGCAGTTCATGGGGTTGCAGAGTCAGACACGACTGAGTGACCGAACTGAACTGAACTATTGAGCCAAGGTTTCAGATACACAAACAGAACTACTCTGAGATGCATAATAATACCTGAATGCTGATACATTGAATTTAGAATCACTGGTAAGTGCATATGTATCAGTAAATTCAGCCTGGTTTAATTTACTTTATTTTCTCCTTGTCTAGCATCCTTAATAATACATTGTTTTTTCCTTGGCAAGCATCCTCAGAATCAATTCTGACACATATTCTACAGGATTTTTGTTAATAAATTTAACAAAGCTGTTATCTCTTCAGGTGTTCTGTGATCTAATTCCAGTTACGAATGCATAGCCAATGAGAAGTGGTGGAGCTGGTTATTAGAGGCGTTGAAATACCCTTGGAAGATGACTAATTTGTGTGGACCTTTAAACCCTTGGCCTTTAAGTCTCCCTGGCAGGGGAGTTTCTTTAGGGCTTGGGATGTCAGTGTGAAAAGAGTAAACCTGGAAGGAAACGGTTAGCAATCAGGCCTATAGTGCATCCCCTTCTACTTAAGTGTGCTCAGAGAACAATGAATGACCTCAATTAAAACTCTTTATTTAAAAAAATCTATATATAACTAATAACTCAACCTCCTAATAAACATACTAAAGATATTTATTAACCAAAAGATAATGGAGAGTCCTTATCTATAGAAATTTCTAGGAGGACCTAAATTGGTATATCTAGGTTGCTTACAATAAATAAACTTACCTGGAGTTTATAGATTTGTAAGCTGGCAAATATGGCTGGCTGAAGTTGTACAGTTAACAAAATATATTTTTTTAAAAATGATGCCCCATAACCCAAAAGATTGCTTTTGTGGAAAAATATTTCCTCATACTTTGCTTAAAACATACCTCACAGTTTGAGTCCCAGACCAGAATATATCGTAATGTAGGAAAGACCTTTTTATGAATAGCTACTTTTAACAGATCTCCAAGGGAAACTGTTTTCTCTGTACCTTATAATTGCCTTAAATTATTAGTAAAGCTTGGTGTGGAATAAAATCACAGAATTGCATGAGATTCAGGTAAGTCTCATTCATCTATTAAAGTTTGTATTGTGGTACATTTGGTTTGCTAATAAGTTGTTTAAGATTTTAATATCTACATAGACCTATGTATAGAAGCATTTGGAATGTCATTTTTGTTTCCTATAATGCCTTGTTGAGTGTGAATATCAGTGTTTTTGTTGGCTTCAAAAAACAAGTTAGAGAAAATTCCCTCTTTATTCTTTGGAAGAGTTTTTTAAAGTTGAAATATTTCTTCCTTAAATGTTTGAAAAATTAACCCTGAGGGCAACAAGGCCTGGAGTTTCTTTTATGAGGTTTAATTACAGATTCAGTTACTTTCATAGATAAAGAATTATGGAGGAGTGGAGACCAAACACTGTCTAGAGGGCTACATACATATAGAAAACTATCTATTTAAAGGGAGGCAGTTAAAGTTATGTGTTCTTGGTCTCGATGTTCATTTCCTATGACCAAATATAGTTTTCTGGCCAGCAAGTTTTTTTCATCTGTTCACCAAATATTTATAGAAAGTTTATTATGTGTCAGACATTCTAAAGACAATAAATATATAATCATGAACATTATCCCTGATTTCATGAAGCTTATAGTCTATTTGGGGAAAGCATACATTGAACAAAATACTGTTTACCTGAGATTGTATTAGTCATATTTTTAAAAAGCAAGTATTTGTAATGGCCACTGTTGAAACTGAATGAGACATGCTAAGCAATGTTGAGGGCCAAGCTGACATGGAGATAATAAATCAGTAAAGGAATCAGACCACATAGCTGTGTTTGTTTGTTTTTCCAACCATAGTGCACAAAAAAGACTTCACAGCAAAGAAGGTGGATTATTAGACCCAAGGTGGGTTATTAGATCCATCTAAAGAATGGTTAGATTAAAAAAGATGAGGAAATGAGGTCCCTGAAACTGTGAGTACATACATGGCAATCCACTCCAGTATTCTTGGCTGGAGAATCCCATGGACAGAGGAGACTGGCAGGCTACAGTCCATAGGGTTGCAAAGAGTCGGACACGACTGAAGTGACTTATCACACACTCATGCACGTTTCCCAAGGATAGTTCTGATCCAAGCTTAGTGTCTAGAAGTCAAAGTGAAAGTTGCTCAGTTGTGTCCAACTCTTTGTGACCCCATGGACTATACAGTCCATGGCATTCTCTAGGCCAAAATACTGGAATGGGTAGCCTTTTCCCTTCTCCAGAGGATCTTCCAAACCCAGAGATTGAACCGAGGTGTCCTGCATTAAGGGCAGATTCTTTACCAGCTGAGCCACAAGGGAAACCCAAGAAAAATGCGTAGCCTATCTCTTTTCCAGTGGATCTTCCCAACTCAGGAATCAAACTGGGGTCTCCTTCATTGCAGGCAGATTATTTAACAACTGAGCTATCAGGGAAGCCCCAAAGAAGTCAAGATATTCTCTTTATTTCCCTAGATCATGGTTCTGATAGTGATTATGTTTTGCTCGTTTTTGATGTGGATTTTATTAACTTTTTGGAAAGAGAGATGGCTCACCGTTGGGCTGTCACTGCAGGTAAGCACCATCCTTAGTTGTAGCCCCGTCTGTCCAGATATGTTCAGCCTGACTTTTGGCTCTCTCTCAGGTCTTTGCTCCCTACATACACCTGAGCAGCATATCTGCGATGGTTTTGCTTTCCTGGCCTGTGGCCTTCCACTTGATCCATTTGGAAGGAGAAGGTATGTCCTAAGGGTGGAACTTTCCCTGATTCTTCCAGCTCTGATGTTAGCTAGTGTACTTCACTCAGCCAAGCAAGGTTGGTAGATAGCCAGCACTGTAGCTTTTTGTAATTCATTTAGCTTCTTGGTCAGGCATGCTTCTGGTCAAACTCATAACCCTACATGGCCTGTCATAGCATTTCTCTGATCAGACAGACCCTCTTCTAAAAAGGGATTCTCCTTCTAGAAAAATAGGAATTTTCTCTCTGTTGGTACACATTGACTGTCTGGGAATAGGTTGAAGTAGTTCTGGGGAGGGTAGAGGGAATTTTAATTTTAGTCGACCAGTGATGGTACAAGTCAGAGTTCTTTTAGTTTATATTCAAATATTACTATTTTCAACTCTAGAACCAAGTGCAGATATACCCTGGACACATCTTAGTATTTCAAAACAGTCCCCAGTGAAATATCATGGAAACAAACAAGAGTCAAGAGCTGTATGAAACTATTTTGAGAATGGAGTTCTCTCTCAGCACCCTTACTGAGAAACCAGGAGGACCTTCTTCTGTGTCTTTTTTTTTTTTTTTTTTTTTTTACTGATGGTTAAACAGGGAGTGCCTGCTTCCTGACTTGTGCAAGGAGGCAGGAAAGAGGAAAACTCGATTGGTAGTGTTGTCATTGAGTGGACACATGTGTATGTGTATGTGACCAGTGGGTTTTAGGAAATGTTTGTGGGGGCAAGAACTTACAGGGCACAATAATGACTCTCTTATTTTTCATTTCCTGAATTTTAGCTAGAATGAGAAGAAACCAGAATACTAGTGAAAGAAGAAACAAGTGGTGTAATATGCTCACAAAGTTGAGAGGTTAGAGCTGGCAGATCTAGATTTGAAAGCAACATAGGTGGTAATTTTAAAATGTACAAATGGGTAAAATCCTCCAAGGTCTAAAAATAGTATGTGTTGGGGAGTGGCCAGTGGCAACAGGTATGATGGTCAGGCTGTGTGTGTGTGTCTGCGTATATGTCTGTGTGTGTATTTAAGAGATGAAGGAGGAGAAAGAGAGAAGTGTCTACCATTTACTGAGAACCTGTGATGAGTCAGCACTGTCATATTAATTACATGAGATAGATGTTAATAGCAAAATAGTTCCATTTTTCAGAATGAGAAAAGCAAAGATCCCAAGAGGTTAAACAACATGTCTAAGTTATAAAATTAGAAAATAGTAGTCTCGCTTTGAACTTGGATTTCTTTTAGCTAGTATCCCTTCTACTATCCCTCACTGCCTTCAGTACAGGGGCATTTTAGGCTGATCCTTAAGGGCTTGAGGACTTTCTCAGAACCAACCAAATTACTCCTCCTTCTGAGAAGTTGTTCCTTAACATTCCCTCTCCTTCTACCTCCTATACAACTCATTCCCTTGTAAATTTGCATTTGCAATAATTTTGACTTAATAACACTTTTTATTTGAATAGTTCTTTACTTCAAGTCACTGAAAGAATATGGGGATGTGACAGAAACCGAGAGTAAATCAGTGAGTCCACAGAGTCAATGAACCCAGGCACTAGGTGTTTCCTGACTGCTGTTTTGGGGATAGTTATTTGCCTGGGATGGTTCTGCATTCCTCTTTTCTTTTTGTCACTTTCTCCTCCCAACTTTTTCAGTTCTGCAAGTGGTTGTTGGATTGCCCTTCCTTCTTATCCTTTTATGTCTCTATGTGGTGCCATTTGGGACTTATTCTCCCTGTGTTCAGGAGAAGGATAAATTAGCACCCAAGCCGGACTTCTTTGGTCATAGAGGTGCACCCATGGTAGGTCTGAGCATGATGGATGTGGGTAAGTACAGATGTGCGTGAGTGTGGCCGAGACAATGGCACAGCAGATCCAAGAACCCCTGGAGAAGTGAAGAGTTGGCTTGAGATGACAGGAATAAGGAGTTAAGTGTAGAAGTTGGACTTGAACCCAGGTCACCTAATTCTCGGTCTTTTTTCTCTTTATTGTGCCCAGTGACATTGCCTCAGATGAGCCAAATCCCCGCATCAAGTTCAATAGAGCAGAATGTAGGCAGATTCTTTAAAGAAAGAGCCAAGGGAATCAAACTCTGCTTCCGAAAGTCTTTTCATTACTGGGTCCCCTCCCTACCCTACAAGGGATGTTGGTAGTAAAGACTGTGATATTAAAGGCCTGATGTCCTTTTCTTATACAGCTGGGACCTGAGAATACCATAATGTCCTTTGAGAAAGCTGTTGAACAAGGGGCCCATGGACTGGAGAGTGACGTGCAAATAAGGTAGGAAAGAAGGGGCCAGGGTGGAAGGAGAAAAGACCGATGCCATGGACGACTACAGCCTGGACGACTCCAGCCTGGCCCAGGCTGTAGAGAGGGCAAGCCCCTGGGAGTTTCTCCCATGTCCACATGGGACATCTGTACATGACACACATACATGAACCACTTCTCCTTTACAAACCACACATCTGCAACCCCTACATTCTCGATCACAGGCTCATGATCACTCTGTATAGTCTCCACACATAGCTCAAATTTGTACCCCCTACAAACATGCTTATAACTCATTCCTATGCCCCACCTTAGCAATCTATTTAATTAACATTCCCTGAGTACCTACTATGTTCCTACTATATCCTTCTTTTGAGTGCTGGGGAGAGGCAGATGAGTGAAATATAGTCCTGCCTAAGAGCTGTTCCTAGCCAATGAAGGAGATAGGGCATGTTTATAAATAAACACAGTACAAGACCATGTGTGGCGAGGGCCGTCCAGAAAAGAGTAAGGCAAATGCAGTGGAACCTCAGTGGAGGAGGGTGAGTCCTCCTCCTACTCTGTGGAAAATGATCTTTGTGCTCAGAACTGTGTTTGTGTTGCACCTTGAAGGAAAAATAGTATTTTCCCAAGCAGAGATGGGGAATCTGGGTAGAGGCAATAGCTTAGCCAAAGGCATCCCAATGAGAAATAAGTTTGTGGATCAGTACATGATAAAGCCAGGATTAGGACTAGATTTCCTGATCCCAGACTAGGGCTCTTGACATTACCTAACAGAGGTGTTACTCAGCTGTTTCATGCAGGATATTTTAAGCAGAATTGAAACAATGTTCTTTCAGAGTTTCTGGGTTCATTGTGCAAGTGCCTAGAGGTCATGGCCTAATGTGGTCATGATGACTGAGCCAATGAGCTCCCGGCACATTTTCTTTCTCTCTTATCTTACTTGTGACTTCAACTTCAGTGTAGACGACCCTTCCAACCCTTCAGTTTCTCTGTGTCTTGATCTCTTCATTTCCCATTACCTCCTCCTCCACATACCTCCACCATACACACTGATGGTCATAATCTAGGTTTCATCACTAATAAATACTGCTTATCAGGCATAGTCTAGCCAGAACAGGAACTACAGCAGTAACTACAGCAGTAACTACAACAGGAAAATGTAATATTAAGAATTACTAAGTAGTAAAATGGGGAAAGACTCTGATGCTGGGAGGGATTGGGGGCAGGAGGAGAAGGGGACAACCAAGGATGAGATGGCTGGATGGCATCACTGACTCGAGGGATGTGAGTCTGAGTGAACTCCAAAAGTTGGTGATGGACAAGGAGGCCTGGTGTGCTGCGATTCATGGGGTCGCAGAGTCAGACACGACTGAGCAACTGAACTGAACTGGTCTATTATATCATTTAAAATTTATGTTTCCTTCTTAATTTTCTGTTTAGTTGATCTATCCATAGGTGTGAGTGGGGTATTAAAGTCTCCCACTACCGTCTTAACCATTTTTAAATGCATGGTTTAGTTGTAACATATATTATTTATCTGGAATTGAGCTGCAAGAGCTCCTTATATATTTTTGAGATTAATTCTTTGTCACTTGCTTCATTTGGAATTTAGAAAGATGGTAATGATGACCTTATATGCAAGACAGCAAAAGAGACACAGATGTAAAGAACAGACTTTTGAACTCCGTGGGAGAAGGCTAGGGTGGGATGATTTGAGAGAATAACATTGAAACATATATATTATCATATGTGAAACAGGTCGCCAGTCCAGGTTCGATGCGTGAGACAAGGTTCTCAGGGCTGGTGCACTAGAATGACCCTGAGGGGTGGGATGGAGAGGGAGGTGAGTGGGGGGTTCAGGATGGGGAACACATGTACACCCATGGCTGATTCATGTCAGTGTATGGCAAAAGCCACTACAACGTTGTAAAGTAATTAGCCTCCAATTAAGATAAATAAATTAATTTTTGTAAATGTTTTAACAAATAAAAATAAATAAAACATATATTATTTATAATATTGCTTAAACTTCAACTGTTTATCTCCAAAACTGTCTTTGTCTTGTAAAACTGAAAGTCTGTACCCATTAAATAATACTTCCCAATACCTCCTCCTCCTCAGCCCCAGACCCTTGGCAATCCCATTCTGCTTTCTTCCTTTATGATTTTGACTACTTCATGTAAGTGGAATCGTACCGTACTTTTCGTATGTTACTGGCTTATATCACTTAGCTTAACATCTTGAAAGTTCATTCCCATCGTAGCATGTTGCAGGATTTCCATCCTAAAAAGGATGAATGATATTCCTCTGTATGTATATTCTACATTTGGCTTCTCCATTCATCAGTTGATGGACACTCGTTGCTTCCAATTTTAGCTATAGTGAATAATGTAGTCATGAACATGGGTACATACATACCTCACTGAGATACTGCTTTCAGTCTTTTGAGTGTATACCTAGAAGTGAGATGGATGGTAATTCTATTGTTCATTTTTTGAGGAATTGCCATTACTCTTTTCCAAAGTGGCTGTAGCATCTTGAGTTCCGACCAACAGTGTACAAGGATTCCAGTTTTCTCCACATTCTCACCAATAACAAACAAACCTTGTTGGTTTCTGCTTTTTGGATAAAGGCTATCTTAATCTTTGTGAGATGGCATCGCATTATAATTTTGATTTGCATTTCCCCAGTGATTGGTAATGTTGAGCTTCTTTTCATATAATTATTAGCCAGTCAAGTCTTCTTTAGACAGATTTGTAGTCAAGTTCTCTGCCCATTTTTGAATCAGGTTTGTTTTTTTGTTGCTGAGATTTAGGAGTTCTCTTTATATTCTGGACATTAGTCCCTTATCACAAATATGATTTGCAAATATTTTCTTGTAGCGTATGGGTTGCCTTTTTAGGTTGTCAGTAGTATATTTTGATGTAAATTTTTTACCAATAACAAACAAACCTTGTTGGTTTCTGCTTTTTGGATAAAGGCTATCTTAATCTTTGTGAGATGGCATCGCATTATAATTTTGATTTGCATTTCCCCAGTGATTGGTAATGTTGAGCTTCTTTTCATATAATTATTAGCCAGTCAAGTCTTCTTTAGACAGATTTGTAGTCAAGTTCTCTGCCCATTTTTGAATCAGGTTGTTTTTTTTGTTGCTGAGATTTAGGAGTTCTCTTTATATTCTGGACATTAGTCCCTTTCACAAATATGATTTGCAAATATTTTCTTGTAGCTTATGGGTTGCCTTTTTAGGTTGTCAGTAGTATATTTTGATGTATAAATTTTTGATTTTCATGAAACCAATTTGTCTGATTTTTTGTTTGTTTTTGCCTCTACCTTTGTCATCATAGAAAAAAAAAGCATTGCCAAATCCAATGTCATGATTTTCCCCTATATTTTTATCTAAGTTTTTGTATATGGTATTAAGTAAAGGCCCAGTTTCATTCTTTTCATGTGAATGTCCAGTTTTCCCAGAACAATTTGTGGAAAAGATGTCTTTTCCCTGTTGAATGGCCTTAGTACTCTTGTCGAAAATCATTTGACCATATGTGTGAGGCTTTGTTTCCAGCCTCTGTATTAGTTTGTCTGTCTTTATGCCAGTACCACACTATTTTGATTACTGTTGCTTCATAGTAAGATTTTGTCAATAGATTGCACTGAATCTGTAAGATTGCTTTTGATAGTATTGACATCTTAATAATGTGAGGTCTTCCAATTTTTAAACATGGGATTATTTCCACTTATATGTGTCTTCTAACCTTCATTTCAGTAATGTTTTCTAGACTTCACTATATACATCTTTCACCTCCTTGCTTAATTCTTATGGACTTTATTCTTTTACTAAATGGATGCTAATGCAGTTGCTTTTCTTATTTCTTTTTCTGATTGTTCAAATCTTAGTATGTAGAAATGCAACTGACTTTTGTGTGTTGACTTAGATTCCTGCTGCTTCGTTGAATTCATTCATTGGTTTTCTTTTATGTATGTATAATCTTAGAATTTTCTGTATGTAAGATTATGTACACCCATGGTGGATTCATGTCAATGTATGGCAAAACCAATACAGTATTGTAAAGTAAAATTAAAAAAATTTTTTAAGTCACATAAAATTAAAGATCATATCATCTAAAAACAGAAGTAATTTTATTTATTCCTTTTCAGTCTATATGCATTTTATTTTCCTATGTTGCCTAATTACTATGGCTAGAATTTCCAAGACTATTATGAACACGGATCCTCAAAGCAGATATCCTTGCCTATTCCTAATCTTAGAGGAAAAGTTTTCAGTCTTTTACCACTGAATAGAGTGTTCACTCTGGATTTTTCATATATGTCTTTATATTGGGGTAGTTTCCTTCTATTTTTTTTCTGTTTAAAAATATTTATTTACTTGGCTGTATCTGAAAGAGATGAGAATACCATACCACCTGACCTGCCTCTTGAGAAACCTGTATACAGGTCAGGAAGCAACAGTTCAAACTGGGCATGGAACAATAGACTGGTTCCAAATAGGAAAAGGAGTATGTCAAGGCTACATATTGTCACTCTGCTTATTTAACTTATATGCAGAGTACATCATGAGAAACACTGGGCTAGAGGAAGCACAAGCTGGAATGAAGTTTGGCAGGAGAAATATCAATAACCTCAGATATGCAGATGACACCACCCTTACAGCAGAAAGTGAAGAGGAACTAAAGAGCCTCTTGATGAAAGTGAAAGAGAAGAGTGAAAAAGTTGGCTTAAAGCTCAACATTCAGAAAACGAAGATCATGGCATCCGGTCCCATCACTTCATGGCAAATAGATGGAGAGACAGTGGAAACAGTGGCCGACTTTTTATTTTCCTGGGCTCCAAAATCACTGCAGATGGTGACTGCAGCCATGAAATTAAAAGATGCTTGCTCCTTGGAAGGATAGTTATGACTAACCTAGATAGCATATTAAAAAGCAGAGACATTATTTTGCCAACAAAGGGCCATCTAGTCAAGGCTATGGTTTTTTTAGTATTCATGTATGGATGTGAGAGCTGGACTATAAAGAAAGCTGAGTGCAGAAGAATTGATGCTTTTGAACTGTGGCGTTGGAGAAGACTCTTGAGAGTTCCTTGGACTGCATGGAGATCCAACCAGTCCATCCTAAAGGAGATCAGTCCTGGGTGTTCATTAGTAGGACTGCTGTTGAAGCTGAAACTCCGATACTTTGGCCACCTTATGCGAAGAGCTGACTCATTTGAAAAGACCCTGATGCTGGGAAAGATTGAGGGCAGGAGGAGAAGGGGACGACAGAGGATGAGATGCTTGGATGGCATCACCAGCTCAATGGATGTGAGTTTGAGTAAACTCTGGGAGTTGGTGATGGACAGGGAGGCCTGGCACGCTGCGGCTCATGGGGTCACAAAGAGTCCGACACGACTGAGCAACTGAACTGAGCTAAACTGAACCAGGTCTTAGTTGTGACATGCAGTATCTTTGATCTTCATTGCAGCATGCAATATCTCCAGTTACCACATTCCAGATACTTGGTTGCAGCATGTGAACTCCCATTCACAGCATGCAGGATCTAGCTCCTGAACCCAGGATCAAAATCCAGCCCCCTGCATTGGGAACACAGAGTCCCAGCCACCAGACCAACAGTGAAGTCCCAGGAGTGGTTTCCATCTATTTCTAGTCTGTTTAGTGATTTTTATCATTAAATGGTGTAGAATTTTGTCATATGCTTTGTCTGCATCAATTAGGATGGTCATTTTTTCCCCTTTATTCTATCAATGAGGTATATGATGTTGATGAATTTTGATATGTTGAACTATTCTTGCATGTCAGAATAAATTCCACTTGGTCATTGTCTATATTTCTGTTATTATACTGCTAAATTCTATTTGCTTGTATTTTGTTGAGGAGTTTTGCATTGCTGTTCCTAAGGGATATTAATCTGTAATTTCCTTTTTTGTGGTGCTTGTGTAGTTTTGGTGTCTGGGTTACCCTATTAGACTCTTCACTTTTCTGCAACCTTTTTTATTCTCTTCCTCAGACTCAATAACCCATATTGTCCTATTTTCAAGGTCACTGATTCTTCTGCCTGGTTTAATTTGCCTTTGAATCCCTCTAGTCAATTTTTTTATTCACTTTTTCATTTTAGCTCCAAAATTTATTTCTGCTTTCTTTTTAGGTTTTTTTAATATCTTTATTAATATGTACATTTTATTCATATATAGTTTTTTAAACTTTACAACTTCCTTTAGTTCTCTGAGTATCTTTAATATTTAATGTATTTAGTATATCTTATATCAGCTCTTTTTCAGAGACAGTTTCTGTTGATTTATTTTTTGCCTTTTAATGGGCTGTACTTTCCTATATTTTGTGTCTTGTGATTTTGGAAGAATTGAAAACCTGACAGATTGTATTATAATCATTCTTAATGTGGGTATGTGTATGTGTACTCTTATGTTTATCCTTCTTTGTATACATTAATATTCTTGGATGTATTGGTG
>SJYC01008919.1:0-13828 GCA_006408675.1 Madoqua kirkii
CATGAAACTTTTTCATTTCAGTTCTGGAATTTCCCCTTATTTTTTATTTCCTACAAGTATGTCTTCATTATGTTTATATTTTCCTTTACATCTGTTTTATACATCACTTATATTTATGTTTTGTATCATTTAACATCTTTATTTATTAATTTTACCATCTGTTTCCTTTCCAAGTTTCCCATTATTGAGTAATTTCTTCTGGTTATAGGTACATTTTTCTCCTTCTTTACCTATCATATAAATTTTGTTTACATGCTGGACTTTGTCATTTTACCATGCTGAGTAGTAAATTTTCTTCTCCTTGAAAGAAGTTTGGATTTTTGTTAGCATGCAGTTAAGTTGATTGAAGATTCTTTGGAGGCTTGCTTTTTTTAAATATAAATTTATTTTAATTGAAGGCTAATTACTTTACAGTATTGTAGTGGTTTTGCCATACACTGACATGCTTTTAAGTCCTTTAGTGGAAGTTCTAATGTCATTCTAGTTTTAAATTATCCCTGTTTCAGAACTGTAGCCCTCTGTGGTCTCTAGAGAATGCTGAGTTATTACTGAGATCTGTGTACTCTCACTGGATGGAACTTGACACTTTCACACACCCAGTAGAAGCTGTCCAAACTGTCTTAGAATTTGCTGGTAATTTTTCTCAAAGTTGATCTTAGCAGGCTTCAAAGAATTTTACTCCACAAGGGTATCCTTTGATATTTATTCATATATTGAAGGAAAATCTTTACGTATTTCCCTAACAGTCTTCTTTTTAGCATAGCTCAATCTCCTGTGGAACTCTAATCCACAAAGTCTAGCTGTCTTGACCTCTCCTTCATCTAGTTTTTTTCCTCATTTCAGCATAATTTCTGGGTCGCTTTTAGGTTTTTCTTAGTACCACAGTCCAGTATTCACTTGCAAGAAGAAAGCCTGGAGAATGGCAGAGGCTGTTTATTTGTTTACCTTTTCTCCAAAACCATCACGCTGTGCTCATTGTTGTCCATTGACTGAAAAAGTTATTTCCTTATTTTTTATCCAGTTTTCTAATTGTTTATGGGAAGGATGCCAAGTTTCAACCCTATTGCTCTCTGATAGCCATTATAAAGTTCTCTTCTTAGGTATTTTAATGAGAAAAGAAGAAAGAGTCTCATAAAAACAGAGATTCTTCAAGGAAAACTTCAGAAAACAAAATTAGGGTCTTTTCAAATGATGCGACCTGATGTGAAGTGTCTAGGACAAGAAGTACTCATTCATTGCAGGTGCCTGGCTGGAAAATGGATCAGAGAAACATAGGGAGATTGTCTGGGTGCCTACTTTCTACGACTCTGAAGACCACAGAGCATTGCCCCATCCTCACCCCATTCACTTTACTCTCAAGTCACTACTCTACCATTCTCTCCATTCTAAAAAGTTCATGGATAGAGAAGTTATTCTTTCATCATAAACATTATTATTATAGATCAGAAAAGATTGATCCCTAGGGCATTATAATATTGACATCAACTATGAATTATTGGTACCTTGGACTGCAAGGAGATCCAACCAGTCCATTCTAAAGGAGATCAGTCCTCGGTGTTCATTGGAAGGACTGATGCTAAAGCTGAAACTCCAATACTTTAGCCACCTCATGTGAAGAGTTCACTCATTGGAAAAGACCCTCATGCTGTGAGGGATTGGGGGCAGGAGGAGAAGGGGACGACAGAGGATGAGATGGCTGGATGCCATCACCAACTCGATGGACATGAATTTGAGTAATCTCCAGGAGTTGGTGATGGACAGGGAGGCCTGTATGCTGTGATTCACGGGGTCGCTAAGAGTCAGACATGACTGAGCGACTGAACTGGACAGAACTGAACTGAACTGAACTTGCTGAGATTAGCTAGGAATAAGACTTGTGACCCTGATGGACTTTCTGAGACCTCTGTCTGCCAAGAGGACTGAATTCAATCTACTGACCCTTTCTCTTGTTTTTCCCTTTGCATGCAGCCTGGATGATGTGCCTTTCCTCATGCATGATTATGACCTGAGAAGAACAACCAATATCTTAGAAGTCATGCCAAATGCCTCTGACAAACAGAGTAGCTTTTTTTATTGGGATTTCCTGTCAACTCTGAATGCAGGCAAATGGTTTGCAGATTCATGGGTAAGACACATTCCCCAGGTCAAAAAATCTGTATTTACTCCCTTTTGTATGGTCATATGCTGCTTAAATAGCAAGTTAGAGAGTTTAGAATTATCCTGAATATTTTAAATAGGTAAAACAAAAGGTCAAATTTGCATGTGATAAAAGTCAAGCCTGCCTTCTCAAGAAAGTTAAAACAAAACTTACACTTTCTATGTTGTCATATGTCCGGAGGGAATCTACATGAATTCGGTTTTATCAATCAGAGGTACTCATTCTGAGTCTTTGATTTTGACAACAAATATCTGAGCAGGGCATACAGCAGCATTCACATTGCTAGCACCTGTGGCAGCAGAGCTAAGATAGTTGGGGACACCTGTAGTAATAGCTCTCTTATCAGTTAATTGTGTAATTAGGAAAACAATTTTCAAATACTTTTGATTATGTACTAGGTGGAATGGAATTTTGTTTATCTCTAATGTTAATCTAGAGGATCCATTTAATCTTTTTCATGTTAAAAGAGTGAGAAGTAAAGAGCTATGTGAGGGTAAATGTATGCACTTCAAATGTATTCTGTTAACTAGTGTTAATACAAGAAATAGCTAAAGATTGATTTGTAATGACTGTATCAACTCAGAATACTTATTATCATATGAGTACATAAGCTATAAGCACTATTTCCATATATGAAAGTAGTGGGATCAATCTAATAGTCCAAGTGTCTATATGTAGGCTAGAGATGCTTTATTAAAATGCATTTATTGGCTTAGTTAGTCATAGGTGATGTTTTGTCTAATGTGTGTTCCAGATGAATAGGCTGTTATTGTATCTGTTGTGTAACGTATGGCTGGTAAAAGTCTCCACGGTAAGTGGTGTGATTAGATATGTTATTGTAATAAATTTTGGTGGCTTCTTTTAGGATTAAGTTTTTTCTTAGCATATTTAGATTATATGCTTGAAGTGCTTTGTTTTGCTGTTGCTTTAGCTACTGAGGAGTATCCTGAAACCTCAAGTTCAAATATGGTTATCTAAGCAGCTTTATTTTTAGGTTTGTTTGTGTTTTCTTTACTTGCATGCTGTATACTTTAAAGATTTGAATGTTTGGATAATTTTCCAAAGAAAAATTGGTTTTCTTTGTGAAAAATACTCTGGGTTTCTCTTCATTTGGATAGGTATAATTATGGATTGATATGGTGGTGAGTTGATGAGTTTTTGTTAGTACATTTGTTTTTCTTGAGATTACATGTGAAAATTAAGTAGTTAATCTGATCGGTAATGAAATAAAAATAGATACAAAAATTCTGGGAGTTGTCTCTGGAAGCTTAGCTGAGTTCTTGTTTCTCCAGAAAACCCCTTTGTGTGGAACATTTTTATATCCTTTTGTGAAAGTATAAATCTCAAAATTACAGAGATATAATTCTCATGCATATAGACAGTAAACAGAGTACAAGTTTTATTTAGCATATTCATGTGGGAACAAGCAGGATGACAAACCCCACTTAAAAGAAAAGTGAGAAACCAACATGCAAATACTCAGTGCAACAAAGAAATACTAAAATTGCATTGCTTAGTTGAATACAAATCTAGTGTATTGTTTTGGCTAACATACTCTGTGACAATAAAGTTTACTTTTAGAGTTCTCTTCTCTATCAAAACCCATTTGCATCTTTACCACACAAAAATCTTTCCTCTTTCATCAGTTTTCTAGAAGTCAACATCTAACTTTACGTAGTCTGTCCCTAATTAATAATAAATAATTCAAAGAAAGATACATTCCCTTAAGAGATGACACTTAGGTGTGCCTGGTAAGAAAAAAATGTGCTACCATAATACTGGAGGGTTCAACAAGCCTTATTTCTGGGTTTTGAATAATTTAGTTCCCCTCTTGTGATCATAAATAAACTCTATAGACTATTTAGAGGCTGTTCTCATTGTGATTTGTGTTATTTGTCTTTATTGATTTACATCAGTGCAGTTAAAAGGGTTGGTTACTACACAAGGTTCCTTGTTGTATAATCAGCAAATCTAGAGTCAGATTGTGTTGTACAACTACTAAGGCTATTAAATGAAGTTCTGTCTAGAGAGTATATAAGGAATCTAAAATTTCACTTTTAACAGTCCCTGCCATTCCAGGGCTCTTTTGCTCACTACTACTTTAAAAGTCAGAAGTTCACTTGAACCAAGTTTCACATCTATAGCTACAAATATGTGCAAATTCCTCTTTCCTTTTCCTGCTAGTCATTGATCTTTTCTTATCTGTAATGCTGAAACAGTGTACAACATCTTGACTCAATGTACAAGAGTCATGCCTGACTCTTTGCAACCCAATGGACTATACAGTCCATGGAATTCTCCAGGCCAGAATACTGAAGTGGGTAGCCTTTCCCTTCTCCAGGGGATCTTCCCAACCCAGGGGTCAAACCCAGATCTCCTGCATTGCAGGCAGATTCTTTACCAGCTGAGCCACCAGGGAAGCCCCCGTGTACAACAGGGGACACCAGATAGTTTGCCTAGGAAGGCTCATAGGCATTGGTTCCAAATACTGATCATTTATGTATCCTTAGTGGGGACTGATGACTTGTCATATTCGACTGAATGACATTTATTCTCAGATATGATCCTTCAGATATGACCTTTACAACACAATCAGTTTTTCCAGTTATACCCCAGTGTAAAGGGGCACATATTTTTATTCAGTTTATGCAAATAACTGCATTGCCCTGAAACATAGTGACTCAGTAAAGAGAATTTGTACCTAAATTCAGAGGAGTGGTGAGAACAAGTTATTAAATATTGGGTTGTCCAAACAGCTCCTTCAGCTATTAAGTAAAAATTAAGGACGTTTTTTTCATTTTCACCAACAAGTTTATTAAACAACACATTCACCATTTTGTTCTCCTACCTTCTGCCATTTTTCTGGCAACTTCATAATTCTCTCTTCATAACGTTTTATCTTTGTGAGCAAAGAACTGTTCCAGGTGCCTTGTACAATCTTTCAGGAAACTTAAATTTTTTTCCACTAAGAGGATTTTGTAAAGACCAAAATCAACGGAAATCTAAAGATGCAATGTCTGATGAATATAGCAGTTGAATCAGAACTTCCCAACCAAACCATGACAGTTTTTGCCTGATCATCATAGAAACATGCAGGCTTGCATTACCCTGATGGAAGATTATTTTCTGCTGACTAATTCTGGATACTTTTCATTGAATGCTGCTTTCAGTTGGTCTGAGTGCAATACTTATTGGAGTTAGTCATTTGGTCTTCCAGAATGAGCTCATAATAGAGGACTCCCTTCCAATCCCACCATATACACATCATCAGCTTCTGTGGATGAGGACCAGGTGTGGTTGGTGGTGGTTCATTTTGCTTGCCCCACAGTCACTTCTGTTCCACGTTATTGTACAATATCCACTTTTCATCACCAATCACAATTTGTTTTTAAAATGAAACGATTTCATTATGTTTAAGTAGAGAATCGCATGCAGAAATACTTTCAAGGTCTTTTTCACTTAACTTATGTGGAACCCAACCATCAAAGCAAGAAACATAACCAGGCTGGTACAAATGATCTTTAACACCTGACTTGGTTATTTTGAGCATATCAACCATCTCCCTTGTGGTATAACTTTGATTGTTCTCAATTACTCTTTCGATTTGGTCATTATCAACTTCAGCTGGCCTCTAGTCTGTTTAGAAATCTCCAGCCTTGAACTTCACAAACTACTTTTGATGTGTTCCATCAGTCACAGCACCTTCTCCATATACTGCACAAATCTTTTTTTGTATTTCAGTTGTGTTTTGCCTTTCTTGAAATAATAAAGCATAATATGCTGAAAATTTTGCTATTTTATTCCATCTTCATATTAAAATGGCTACACAATTGCTGTATGAGTCAGGGAGCTCAGATTCAGTGCTCTGTAACAACCTAGAGGGACGTTTAAGAGGGAAGGGACCTATGTATACCTATGACTGACTCATGTTGCTATACAGCAGAAATCAACATAAGAAAAAATGTCATTATGAAGCATTAAAGATGAAATAAAATAGATACATAAACTTAAATTTTTTTCCACTAAGAGGATTTTGTAAAGACCAAAATCAACGGAAATCTAAAGATGCAATGTCTGATGAATATAGCAGTTGAATCAGAACTTCCCAACCAAACCATGACAGTTTTTGCCTGATCATCATAGAAACATGCAGGCTTGCATTACCCTGATGGAAGATTATTTTCTGCTGACTAATTCTGGATACTTTTCATTGAATGCTGCTTTCAGTTGGTCTGAGTGCAATACTTATTGGAGTTAGTCATTTGGTCTTCCAGAATGAGCTCATAATAGAGGACTCCCTTCCAATCCCACCATATACACATCATCAGCTTCTGTGGATGAGGACCAGGTGTGGTTGGTGGTGGTTCATTTTGCTTGCCCCACAGTCACTTCTGTTCCACGTTATTGTACAATATCCACTTTTCATCACCAATCACAATTTGTTTTTAAAATGAAACGATTTCATTATGTTTAAGTAGAGAATCGCATGCAGAAATACTTTCAAGGTCTTTTTCACTTAACTTATGTGGAACCCAACCATCAAAGCAAGAAACATAACCAGGCTGGTACAAATGATCTTTAACACCTGACTTGGTTATTTTGAGCATATCAACCATCTCCCTTGTGGTATAACTTTGATTGTTCTCAATTACTCTTTCGATTTGGTCACTATCAACTTCAACTGGCCTCTAGTCTGTTTAGAAATCTCCAGCCTTGAACTTCACAAACTACTTTTGATGTGTTCCATCAGTCACAGCACCTTCTCCATATACTGCACAAATCTTTTTTTGTATTTCAGTTGTGTTTTGCCTTTCTTGAAATAATAAAGCATAATATGCTGAAAATTTTGCTATTTTATTCCATCTTCCATATTAAAATGGCTACACAATTGCTGTATGAGTCAGGGAGCTCAGATTCAGTGCTCTGTAACAACCTAGAGGGACGTTTAAGAGGGAAGGGACCTATGTATACCTATGACTGACTCATGTTGCTATACAGCAGAAATCAACATAAGAAAAAATGTCATTATGAAGCATTAAAGATGAAATAAAATAGATACACAAAAATTTACCAATTTTGATAAGTTTTTAAAAAGTTTTTAGATAGTCCAGCAATTTTTCTCATTTGAAAAGACCCTGATGCTGGAAAAGATTGAAGGTGGGAGGAGAAGGGGATGACAGAGGATGAGATGGTTGGATGGTGTCACCAGCTCAATGGACATGAATTTGAGTAAGCTCTGGGAGTTGGTAATGGACAGGGAATCCTGGCATGCTGCAGTCCATTGGATCACAAAGAGTCAGACACAACTAAGTGACTGAACTGAACTTAACGACAGCTGTCACAATAGAATCTAACAAAATTGTTTCAAATGAAGTTAGACAGCTAAGTGCTTCTAGAACCATCTTATGGAAAAAAATGAATGAACCTTTTGGCCAACTCAATATTTATGATGTTATGTAATGTTGATGTTTAAACCCTTTTATCATTACATCATGACTTTCTTTGTCCCTTGTTACCATTTGCTCTAAAGTTTATTTTGTTGGGCATAAGTATAACTACATTTGCTTTCTTTTGATTATCATTTGCATGGAGTATCATCTTCAGTCCCTTCATTTTGAGTCTGTGTGTATCTTTAGAACTGAAACAAGTATCTTGAAGACACCATACAGTTCAGTCTTATTTTTTAACCCATCCCACCACTCTGTGCCTTTTGATTGGTGAGTTCAGTCCATTTACATTTCAGATGATTGTTGATATGTAAGAACTTACTACTGCAAATTTATCTTTTGTTTTCTGGTTGTTCCAAATCTCCATTGTTTCTTTTTTCTTGTGTTTCTGTCTTACTTTGTAAATTAGTGATTTTCTGTGGTTGCTTGCTGAGTTTACCTCTTTATGTTTACTATCTGTGTTCTAGATTTTTGTTTTCTGAGTATCATGGGGTTTGTATAGGACATCTTTCTCATAGATTAAATAGTCTTTTTCCTGTTGATAGCAATTTTTCTGAATTCGCTGTCCTCCCTTTTTATATTTTCTCTGTAGAAATTATCTCTTTTTATTCTAGAGTTTGTTGCCACATTGTAGTAGCTATAGTTATTTATGAAGCTTCTTCCTTTAACCTTTATATGATAGTTTAATGTTTAACACTCTGTTCTAAACTAGAGTTCAATTTTCTACAGTACTGAGAGCTATGTATACTTTTATCTTTTCCTTGAAAAAGCTCCTGTCAATATTTCTTATGAGGCAGATCTAGTGCTGAGGAACTCCTTAATCTTTGTCTGGGAGAGCCTGAATTTCTCCTATCTAAAGAATAACTTTGTTGAATGGAGTATTCTGGACAAGCAGTTTTTATCTTTCAGTACTTTCAATATGTCATTCCACTCTTTTCTGGCCTATAGAGTTTTGCTGGTAATCTAATGGGGATTCCTTTGGGCAATACTGAACTTTTCTCCCCAGTTTCTTTTTTTTATCATGGACCCTGACACCTTCCTTATAATGTGTCTTGGAGAAGGTCATTTTGCATTGAGATAAGCTGATCTCTTAGCTTTATGGATTTGTATGTCCAGGTTTAGGAAATTTCCAGCTATTGCTTCTTTACATAAGTGCTCTGCCACCTTTCTCTTCTCTTATTCTGGTATACACATTACCTGTATTTCGGCTTTCTTAATGAATCTAATACTGTGCACAGTGTTTCTTAACTATTTTAGAAACCTTAGCTCGCTCTCCTCTTCCATCTGAAGCACTGATAGATTCCTGTCTTTCAGCTCATTTATTCTCTCTTCTATTTCTGTATTTCAAATGCTGTCTCATGCATTCTTTATCATATCTATTGAGTTCTTAAGCTCCAGAATTTGGATTTTTTTTTTTTTTAGAATTGAAACTTCCCAAAAGCTAAAACAAAACAAACAAAAAAACCCACACCTCTAAATAACCCATAGAAAAAAGGGGAGAAATCTCAGAGAAAATTGCATATGTTTTACATTGAATCCAAAAAAAATCATATTAAAATGGGTGGAGCTTCCCTGGTGATCCTGTGGCCAATGCAGGGGACAAAGGTTTGATCCCTGGTCCGAGGAGATCCCACATGCCACAGAGCAACTAATCACAGGTACCACAACTACTGAGCCCATGCTCCTAGAGCATATACTCAACAATGAGAGGCCACTGCAGTGAGAGCTTGCACACTGCAAGCAGGGTAGCCCCCAGTTGCTGTAGCTAGAGAAAGCCCACACACAGTAATGGAGACTCAGCACAACCAAAAATGCATAAAAGTTTTTAAAAATTGGTGGAATGCAACTACGGCAGTGACTGGAGAAAAACTCCTGGATTATCTGCTTATGTTAGGAAAGAAGGGTCTGAAATCAAAAATGTAAGCTTCGTCTTTAATAAGCTAGAAAAAGAGCAAATTTAACTTGAAGTAAACAGAAGAGAAAAAAAAATAAAAAGCACAAATCAGTGAAATGGAAACAGAGAAACAGAAAACATCAATGAAACAAAAGTTTATTCTTTAGAGATCAACAAAATTGATAAACATCTAGTCAATTGACCAAGACAAAAGGAAAATACACAAATTTCAAACATTAGGAATGAAAGAACGTTCATCAGTTCAGACTCTCCAGTCATTAACAAAGGTAATAATGAAGGTAAATAGTGGAGCTGGCTCATATTGGCTCATAAGAACTAAATAGATTTCAGAGCTTTCAGAACGAGTTGTTAATCCAATTGTAAAATTAGGCATGGTTGTAGTACTTAAGTCCATGTGCATAAATCTGCCAATTTAGATGAAATGAAACAATTCTTTGTATCATGAAAATTCAATTAATCAAATTTTGAAAAAGAAGTTGAGCCAAACTGAAGATTATAACCAGGAGACAGACTCTCAAAAGCTCTGGGAACTGTTCTAGTAGTTGACGTTCAAGCCAACAGTCATATAGGTTTTCGAGACAAAAGATCATACAGCACAGACAGTGACATGCTGACCTCTCTCCTCTAGGCCGACAACATGCCACCCAGACTAAGGAAGACTCAGAAACTTAGGGGCCACATGAGCCACAACCACATGGACAAACACCGAAAACACCCAGGAGGCCGAGGTAATGCGGGTAACATGCATGACCGCAGGATCAGCTTTGACAGCTATCACCCACGATACTCTGGGAAAGTTGGTATGAGGCATTACCACTAAAAGAGGAACCAGAGCTTCTGCCCAATATCAACCTTGATAAACTGTGGACATTAGTCAGTGAGCACACCCAAGTAAATGCTGCCAAGAACAAGACAGGTGCTGTTCTTGTTACTGATGTGGTGCAATCTAGACGCTTTCCCTTCCTCAGAACTTTGTGGTAAATAGATTGTAGCAAATAAAGCTCTGGGGAAGGGAAAGCTCCCAAAGCAGCCTGTCATCATGAAAGCTAAATTCTTCAGCAGAAGAGCTGAGAAGACTAAGCATGTAGATGGGGCTTGCGTCCTGGTGGCTTAAAGTCACATGCTGGGAAATTAAATGTTAACAAGTGCTTTTAAAAAAAAAAAAAAAAATGACATGCTGACATTTTACATAAGATTCACCAAAGATAAACAGACCAGATAAGCACATATAAAGTGAGCAGAAAGTCACCATGAACCCTTGCAGAGTTGAGAAAGAATGCTAATCTTTTAAGACATCACATTAGTAGCATCAGAAAAAAAGTAAAAATTGATGTCTCCAGTAAAGCAGTCATTCCCATCCTTGAGATCTTGTTGATGTTCAAGGCAGAAACACATTGCACATTGAAGGGGTGGGGTGGGGAGAAGGAGGGCCAAAGGACAGAGAAAGAGCATTTTATCCTTAAATTTTCTTGTTCTGCCTTGAAATATAAATTTTATCTTTTGAGAAACTCAATAAGAAATACATAAAGAAACTGACATTGTAGTGTAAAAACTTTCAACAGAAAATTCCAGATGCAGGTGTGCTCACTGGTGAATTCTATGGTTGTACAAGAAAAAAATTATACTGATTCTAGAAAATCCAATAAGAGAGCATAATTCCCAGTGTAATTTGATCAGCCCAGTATTTCTTTGATAACAAACAAAAGCATTTTCATAAACCTCAGGACTGATATCCCTCATGAATATAGATTGAAATAACCTCAACAAAATCCAACAACATGTAAAAAGAGCGTATCTTAATCAAAGGAGTTTTATCATGAGATTGCACGATTGGTACTTACAGTTTGAAAATGAATGATTTTTTATCATGTTAACATACACGAAGAAAGTCATATAATCGCAATACACACAGATCATTTGATATAATTCAGTTCCGTTTTTCATTTTAAAAAACCTTTTTGTAAACTAAAAAAGACACTTTCTTACCTTGATAGAGGTAATCTCTGGTATATTTATAGCTGTTATTATGCTAATGGTGAAAGACTGAATTAATTCATTTTCCATCAGTTCAGTTCAGTCAGTCAGTCGTGTCCGACTCTTTGCGACCCCACGAATCGCAGCACACCAGGCCTCCCTGTCCAAAACCAACTCCCGGAGTTCACTCAGACTCACAGCCATCGAGTCAGTGGTGCCATCCAGCCATCTCATCCTCTGTCGCCCCCTTCTCCACATGCCCCCAATCCCTCCCAGCATCAGAGTCTTTTCCAATGAGGCAACTCTTTGCATGAGGTGGACAAAGTACTAGAGTTTTCGCTTCAGCATCATTCCTTCCAAAGAGATCCCAGGGCTGATCTCCTTCAGAATGGACTGGTTGGATCTCCTTGCAGTCCAAGGGACTCTCAAGAGTCTTCTCCAACATCACAGTTCAAAAGCATCAATTCTTTGGCACTCAGCCTTCTTCACAGTCCAGCTCTCACATCCATACATGACTACTGGAAAAATCATAGCCTTGACTAGATAGACCTTAGTAGGCAAAGTAATGTCTCTGCTTTTGAAAATGCTATCTAGGTTGGTCGTCACTTTTCTTCCAAGGAGTAGGCATCTTTTAATTTCATGGCTGCAGTCACCATCTGCAGTGATTTTGGAGCCAAAAAAAATAAAGTCTGACACTGTTTCCACTGTTTCTCCATCTATTTCTCACGGAGTGATGGGACCAGATGCCATGAGACCTGGAAAAAAAAAAAAGGATAATTATTAAAAATTCTATACCTAGGCATATTGCATTCAAATTGCAGAAAATCAAAGACAAAAAATTCTCTAAAGAAGTCAGCCAGGATGAAAAATATCCTTACCTATTGAAGAACAAAGATAAGAATTACATCAGACTTCCCATCGGTCTTGAAACCACGCATTCAAGAAAAGAGTAGACTATATATAATCGCAAAAGCCATCAAAAGAAGTTCTTCAGAGAGAAGGAAAACAATATAGATGAGAAACTCAAATCTCCGATGAAAGAGAAAGAGCATCAGAAAGGGAATATGTAACTCCTAAATAAAATTTTTTATTTAGTATAAAACTTAGAATATATAGTAGAAAATTGTGGTAACCTTGGATTACATAAAGAGTTCTTGGAACATCAAAGGCATCTTTAAAAGAAAACTGGATAAATTAGACGTCATGAAAATAAAAAGCTTTTGCTCTGTGAAAGACATTGTTGCTATTTCAAGACAAGGAAAAGGGTAAAAGTGATATAGAGTATAAAAATCTAATTGTATTATCTTTGCTTGTAAGTGCTACAATCAGGTTTGCATTGTGAAAGAGACAACTTTTAATATTTTGCTGAGGAATAACACATAATTTGGGATGTAAAAAATAATTTTTTATCTGAATTTAGGATCCTATGTTTGGAAGATAACATAAAAATGTTATGGTATATAGTTCATTTAATTTTGGAGAGTTAGGTAACTAAGAACAGAGACTAATTCTAGTTTTGTTATCAGCCATACTGCTAAACACTTTTAAAATAAAAATAGCAGAACATAACAATTATAAGGAAATTGAATTCCTTAAAAAGTAAAAAACATTTGTTTTTGTTATCTAAAAATAATAAAGAGCGTGCCAAAGTTAGGGCATGCAATAACGAAGCACAAGTTATTTGAGGGAAATATGGGACCTTTGCTAAATGGACAGATGACGACCCACAATGTAAGTAAAGGTTCAGTCCATATTTTAAGGAGAAGACCAAATAGTCAAAGATCCATTTGGCATTTTACCAAATAAAATTGAATTATAGTCATATAATAATGTAACGTTTCTCAGCAGAAATTCAAAAGTCCTTTATCTTTTTAAATGAGTTAAACTGAACTAACTTTGTCCAAATTTTGATCCATTTATTGCTTCCTGCCACACTCATTATTTGCAGATATTACAAACCAAAGCAAATATATCAACAGTTCTCCACCCTCAAATCTTATATAATTTATTGTACACACTCACTTGTCTTTAATTATATTTTGTTTCACATTCTAGAACAACCAAATACTTTCAGCTCTTTCACTAAACACACTGTTTAGTACACTTGAATAGCCTTTTTCTAGCATGATATGTATGTATAGTGGGAAATAATACACCAAGGGAAAGAATCCTAGCATCAGGGCTGAATTTTAAGCCTGCAGTGTTTCACGGTTGAGTTGAATAATTGGACGTGTCACTTATAGTTTATCTACTAGTTGAATAATTGTACTTGTCGTTTTCTAAGCTTTTGCTTTCTCATTTTTAGCATATGCTGTGGTCAAATTAAATAGTGCA